>CAKNYM010053911.1:318516-345919 GCA_932195095.1 Andricus curvator | reverse complement strand
ATGAAAAATGTAGAAGCGTGCTGAAGGTGAAAAGCGGTCGGTCTAGTATCGGCTTCTGTATGACTGCTGCTTGACACTCCGTTTTTCGTCTTGGGCCCGCATTCACGTGCTTTATGATAATTCGAGAATCATTCAATATTTTATTATCTTCTTGGTCTCATTACAAAAAAATGATGTTAGAATTCAATTTAATGAAGTTTCAATTTTTTCCATTCCCTTCCTTAAAACTTGCAAAAGTTGATCAAATTTTGCATTGGTTGTGCCCCACTTGAAGTATTTGTGATAAATATGGGCCAAAATAGCATTTACGAAATATCTACCTATTTTCCGTTTTTGACAAATTTTCGATTCCCAAATTGCAATCTCTGCTAGCTGTAGGGAAGCTTGTAGAAAAATTTTAAACTTTTCTAAATTAGAGTCTGAAATATTCTCTTCAAAATGAGACCAAAATCATAATAAAATATCGAATGGTTCTCGAAATATCATAACAAATGTGGAAGCGTGCCAAGGCGAAAAGCGGTTGGTCTAGTATCGGCTTTTGCTTGACTACTGCTTTACACGGTGTCAAGCAGTAAAAACCAGCTGTCAGTAACACCCGGTTTTTTCCTTAGGCATACTTCTACATCTTTTATGATAATTCGAGAACCCTTTAACATTTTATCATTGGTCTCATTTCATATAGGTGATTTTAAAATTTACTTTAGCAAAGTTTTAACTTATTCTATGAGCTTTCTCAAAGTATGCAAAATTTTAATGAATATCGCGTTGATTGAGCCCCATTTGAAGTAGTTTTGATAAATATGGACAGAGATAGCATATGAGAAAGATCTAACTATTTTCAGTTTTTGACAAATTTTCAATTCCCAACTTGCACTCGGCAAGCTTTAGGGAAGCCCATAGAAAAAAATTAAAACTTCGTTCAATTGAATTCTGAAATCTGTTCTTTAAAACGAGACCAGAAACATAAGGAAATATCAAATGGTTCTCGAATTATTATAAAAAATGTGAAAGCGTGCCCAAGGAGAAAAGCGATCGGTCTAGTGTCGACTTCTGCTCGACTGCTTGACCCACTCATTTTAGTCTGGGACTCGCATCCACATTTTCTATGATAATTCGAGAAACAGTGAATATTTTATTATGTTATTGGTCTCATTTTAAAGAGAATATTTTATAATTTAATTTAGCGAAGTTTCAATCTATTTTGTTGGCTTTCTTGAAGCATGCAAAACGTTAACCAATTTGGCGTTGGTTGAGATCCGCTTGAAGCATTTTTGATAAATATTGGCCGAGATAGCATGTAAGAAGTATCTACCTCTTTTCCGTTTCTGACGATATTTTTATTTCCCAACTTGCATTCTCTGCATGCTTTAGGAAAGTTAATAGAAAAGAGTAAAGGTTCGCTAAATTGAAGTCTGAAATATTCTCTTTAAAATCAGACCAAGAACATGATAAAATATTGAATGGTTCTCCAGTTATCATACCAAATGTGGAAGCATGCCCAATGCGAAACGCGGTCGGTCTAGTGTCGGCTTCTACTCGACCGCTGCTTGACCCACAGATTTTCGTCTGAAGCCCGCTTCCACATTTGTTTATGACAATTCGAGAACCAGTATATATTTTATTATGTTCTTGGTCTCATTTTGAAGAAAATATTTCAGACTTCAATTTAGCGAAATTTAAATTTTTCTATTGGCGGAATTTAATCAACTTTCTATTCGTTTTTTTTTTTAATCTTTCTAACTTAATTTTTTGCAGAGTCAGTCACTTTCTAAGACAAGCGTGTTTTTAATCCAATATCCGTAAAAAGCTGCACAATTTTGACCAGAAGTATATTTCAAAAAGTGACTTTTGCTCCCGAAAAATATGCAAATCAAGACAAAATCTCGATAAACCGACGCTGCACGAGAATTTTGATTATATCGTTTATCAATATAAACGGAAATCTTACCATCTGAAATTGGACGATTGTATTTCGAAAGGAACTGAATTGAGTCAAAAATAGATAAAAGACACTAATTTGAGAAATGGTGGATTTTTCCTCATGCAATGAACTTTTGTGCTACCTCAATTTTATGATTGAATAAAAAAATGTTCTCCACTGAAAACAGTTCTCGATATTTGAAGATTGCACGATTCATTCGAAAAATCTAACGAAGTCTGGAGTATTCGATGGGAAACGAGAATTGACGTGCTTTGATATCTAGCAATAAGGAAGACTAAAGTTTGTAAAGTTTCGTCAAGTACCTTCGTTAGCGTCATCGACGTTCTTCGGCTTCCCGCATCTTTCTTCAATAATGCGCCTTCTTTCGGCTGCTTTCCTCTCCTGCTCCTTCTTTAATTCCTCAGCTGCTTTCTTACGCAGCAACAACTGGAAAATTAATGAAAAATTAGAAATTTTTTCTAAACATTATTGAAAATTATTGAAATTATTGAAAAAGTTATGTTCCAGTTAGAAGTGTTAAAAAAAAATTACCGGTACGGAAAATAAGATTTCTGGTAAAATTTTTAATGATTTAGGTTTTACCGAGGGTTTTTCCTTCAAAAATTATTCTTAAGCTTTGAAAATTTCAAAATCTGTCAGAAAGGAGGTTAAACAATTTTAGGACAAATCTTTTAATTTTTCAGGATTTTAAAAATTTTAGGAAAACTTTGAAATATTTCAAAAAATATTTCGAAGTTATGAAAAGATTCAAAAACAATTGAGAATTTAAAAAGATTTCAAAAATTTATACAAAATCTAGATTTTTGAAAATATTGGAACACAATTTTGAAGCATTTTAAGGATTTTGAAAGGTTTGAAGATAATACTTTTTTTTTCTCAAGATTCCAGGAAAAATTTTAATTGATTTTTTATTTCAACAATTGATTTTAAGAAAATATTTTAAAATATATTAAAACGTTTCAAATGATTTCCTGAAAGTTCAGAAAAGAATGTAAAAGATTTTAAAGCAAAATTTTGCAATTTCGCAATATCACAAAATTTTAGAAAAAATTCGAATAAGTGCAAGAGATGTTTCAAAATTTTGAATATATACAAAAATAATTCTAAACCTGATAAAATTTCAACCAATTAGAGAAAAAATTAATTTTTGAATATTTCGAACAAAGAATTTAGAAGATTTTCAAAATTTTTGAAACGTTTAAAGAGAATAAAAAATTTTCTGAAGTTTTCTAGGAAGTTCAAAATTTTTATTTTTTAATTTATTTTAAGATAATATGTACAAAGATTTCAAAACATTCCTTCTGGAAGATTTAAAGACAAATTTTTTAATTTGACAGCATGTTTTTCTAATTTTTGGGAAAATTTGAATCATATCAAAAAAGAATTTTAAACAAGTTTAAAAAAAATTTCAAACATGATTTAAAATTTGAAAAGGTTTAAAAAATCTTAAAACAGAATATAAACTTTTGAAGATTTTAAAGTTTTTAAATTAATTTTGAAAGGTTTCAAGATAATGAAAGAACGTTCATAAGATTCCTCGGGATATTTGAAATCAAGTAATAGTTTTGAAAATAATGGGAAAATAATTTAAAACTTTTAAAGATTACAAATTTAAAAAAATGTAGATTTCGAATAAATCTTTTTGTGAATTTTGAAAAAATTTCAAAAGAATAAAAAAGATTCTAAGATTTCCGGAAAATTTCAAATGATTCTTTATTTCAGAAAATAAATTTTAAAAAGAAATCGAAACAGGTTTTATAATATTTCAAGTGATATCTTACAATTTCGAAACAGTGTGTAGAAGATTTTCAAACATTTTAAATTTTGCAAGATTACAAAATTGAAAATGACATTGAGTAAATTCAAGAGATATTTAGAAGAATTGAAAAGTTAAAAAAATTTGAAATATTCCAAAAATTTTGAAAAAAGAATGTGGAAAATTTAAAGGCAATTTTTTGTATTACATTGAATTTTTCAAAATTTCAAGTAGAATTTGAATTATTTGGAAAGATATTTAGAACGTTTTGAAAAATATAAAGAATATTTTTAAATTTGAAAATATTTTTGAAAAAGCATAAAATGAAGTGTAGATTTTTCACGATTTCGAAATAAAATTTTGAAGTGACAAAGATTTCAAAAATTGTCAAAAACAAAATTTAAAGACAATTTTTTTAATTTAACAGCATTTTTTCCTAATTTTTGGAAAAATTCGTATTATTTTCAAAGACATAAACAAGTTTTCAAACAATTTCAAACATAATTTGAAATTTGAAAAGATTTAAAAAATCTTAAAACAGAATATAAACTTTTGAAGATTTTGAAGTTTTTAAAAAGATTTTGAAAGGTTTCAAGATAATAAAAAAATGTTCTTAAGATGCCTGGGGATATTTAAAATCAAGTAATAGTTTTAAAAGGAATGAAAAATAATTTAAAACTTTTAAAGATTTCAAATTTTGAAAAAAAATTAGATTTCGAATGAACCTTTTTGTGAATTTTGAAAAATTTCAAAAGAATAAAAAAAATTTCTAAGGTTCCTGGGAAAATTTCAAATGATTCTTTATTCAAGAAAATAAATTTTGAAAATAAATTTTTCTAGACTACAAAATTGAAAATTCCTTTGAGTAAATTCAAGAGATATTTAGTAGTATTGAAAAGTTTCAAAAAATTCAAAATATTTCCAAAATTGTGGAAAAAGAATTTGAAAAATTTGAAGGCAATTTTTTTTATAACATTTAATTTTTTTAAATTTCAGGAAGAATTCGAATTATTTGAAAAGATATTTAGAAGGTTTGGAAAAATTTAAAGAATATTTTTAAATTTAAAAATATTTTTGAAAAAGCATAAAATAAAATATAGATTTTTCACGATTTCGAAATAAAATTTGGAAGTTACAAAGATTTCCAAAATTGTCAAAAACGATTCTGGCGAATTTTTAAACAATTTTAGACATAATTAGAGTCATTTCGAAAGATATTTAGACATTTTAGAAGTTTTTAAGTCTGAACAAAATTTTTAAATTTGGAAAGATTTCTGAAAATTTGTTTGAAAATTTTCAAATTTTTTCAACCTTCGAACAGTCCCAAATATCTTTTTAACTAACTCAAATTTTTCTTAAAATTTTGTGAAATCCTGTAAAAAAAAATTCTTTGAAATTTTCTAGATTCTTTTTTGACATATCTAAAACTTTGAAAGTCTTTTTGAATTTTCTCGAGAAAACATAGGAAAACAATATTTATATAATCGTGAAAAAAAAAACAAAAAACTTAAAGATATTATCAAGAAGATTTAAAAAATAATTTGAAACTTTTATTGTTAAAAATTTTTTTTTAATTTAGATTTTGAAAAAAAGCCGTTTAGGAATTTTTAAATATTTCAAGAGAATAAACCAACTTTTTTATGATTCCTGGAAGTATTAAAAATAATTTATCATTTTAAAAAATATAGTTCAAGAGAAAATTGAAAAAGACTTTAAAACATTTCAATCAATTTCGAAAAAGTGTATAGAAAATTTTAAAACGAACTTTTTTAATTTTGCAAGATGACAAAAATTAAAATGACTTCGAATGAGTTCCAGAGATATTTGAAAGTATTGAGAAGATTAAGAAAATAATTTAAAACTTGAAAAGATTTTAAAAATAAAATATTAATCTAGTTTCTAAAGAATTCAAAAAAAGAAGGTTTTTAAAAATTTTGAAAGGTTTTCCAAGAAACAAACAAAAATCATAAGATTCTTGGGAAGGTTTGAAATGATTTTTCATTTGAAAAAAATTAATTTTAAGAGCATATTGAAAAATACTTGACTACATTTTTAATGATTTTTAAAAAAGTTTGAAAAAAATCTGGAACCTTTTAAGGCATTTTTTTAATTTTGCAAAAGTTTTTAAAAATTCTAGGAAAAATTATCATCATTCTAAAAGATATTGAGGAATTTTAGAAGTTTTAGAGATATAACAAATATTGCAAAATTTCGAAAGATTTTCGAAAATTTATAAAATATTTTCAAATTTTTTCGAAACTTCTACACATGTGAAATCTTCATAAATGTTTCTGAATTTCGTCGATAATCTTAGGAGAATTATATTAATATAATTTTGAAAACAATCAATACTTATTTACTTGCCTATTTTTTCTTTCTTCTTTATTTGTTTTTTTTTTAATTTGAATAGACATTGAAGAATGTGGTTTTCAAATTTAGTCGTTGGATTTTTTTTCCAAGAATTTCATAGTTGAATTTCAATTTAGATTTATTCGGATATTAATTTCTCAAATTTTGACTATATATATATATATATATAGACTTAAAATTTTGATTTTTTACTAAAATAGATTAAAAAACTCACCCTGAGCTTCTTTTTTCTGTCGGGTGTCATGAACCCCTTCTTGGCCTTTTTCGCCTTTGAGGCCTCCTCAAGACGGGCGCGGACCTCCGCCCTTTTTCTGTCGGTCTCCGCCTGCTTCCTCTTCTTTTCCTATATATTTCCATTGTAAAAACTGTTTTAAATTTATCTGAAAAGACTTTTTAACCCTGAATCCGTAAAAAAAATATCTCCTTGAATTTTCCTTTTATATCTGATTATGTGAAATATAAATAAAACTTTGAACCATTCAGCAATAAAATAAAGTAAAAAATTTTTTGTCAATATTAAATAAACTAAAAAATCAACTATTAATTATTATAAAATAATTTTGGATTAATTTTACGAAAGACCGTCCTCATTTACGTACATCCTCGATGCGCTTTCTCTGTAAAAAAAGAAAAGAACACATTTGTTAGAAATATTTACATTTTTTCCAAAGATGAAACTCGAAACATGAAAACTGCTTGGTTTTATACTTATTCATCATTTTAATCATTTTTTAAATTTTTTATAAATAAAAAACGACGCTTCGAGTTCCATTTTTAATTGCAGTTTTTAGAATTTTGCGCTCAAATAGATAATCATAATACCTAAGGTTCGATATCTCATTCTTTGTCTCACACACAAATATTTTTATTGATCTTCGCCTGAGCCGTTTTTGAAAAAATCTTTTTTAATTTGAAAAAATCGAAGTTTTTAATATTTTGCGAAAAGGAAGCGAGTTGTGAAAAAAATCTAGAGAGAAAAACTGATCTTTGGAAAAAGTCAGACAAAAATATCCCTTTACTATATTTTAATCTCACTTCTATTTTTTTTAAACTAAATTTTTCATTTCAGGAGTCAAAAATTGATTTTTCGCAATGGTAATAATAAAGGGAAAAAAAATTTCGTTTTGACTTCGTTCAGATGATTTTCACAGTTATTCACAGTTTCACAGTTGTTTTTCAAAGTTTTACACGATAAAAAAATTAAAAGAATTATAAACTTTGATTTGAATAATTGGACGATAGTTTTTGGGCATTGAAAAATCTTATTGTTTATTTCTGTCTGTGATTACAAAAATTTTTTTTGCGGAATGTATAATTATTTTTGATTCAAAAAATCTCCAATCATACTTTTATTATGGGCTATTTTAAAAATCAGAAATTTTAAAACATTTCGTTCAAAACTTTTCTTTAATCATAAAGAGGTATAAAAAATTAGACTTTTCAAAAATAAACACTATTCTTAAATCAACATTTATTATAATATCTTTCCTTATATAAAACTGTGAAAACCCAATGTTTACTTCTTTAAATCGAAAAACCAACTTTTCAAAAAATCGAATTGAGATGAAAAAATACTGAGAAGTTATTTCTATAACAATTTTTCCACGAAACAATTTATTCTTTTTTTTCATACCTCGTGTCGATTTCAAGAAAAACTAGAAAATTCGATTTTTTTAAAATAAAAATTATTTTTTTAAAAAACAGCCCTGGCAAAGATTTTTGTTTTGGAAAGAGCTGGAAATGGGTCATTCTTACGGCAATTCTGTAATAGTAGACAGTGCGAGAATTAAAATTAATTAAAATAAAGTGTTTCAGGATACAACCTTAGATATTATAAATTATTTTGCAATCCGTGGGTTATCAAGGTCCCAGCGGTCCTTATATTTTTTCAAACAAAATAAAATGTAATTAAGCTTCTATCGTATTAATCAAATTCATGATTAAACATTTTGATTACAAAAAAATGCCCTTTTAATCCTCTTACCTATTGAATATTTACATTGCTTTCAAATTTTAAGCTCAGTAGATAGCAGATAATTACAAAATTGAATTAAAAATTTCAAAATTAAATATTTATTCAATGTATGAGCGAACCATAATAATTAACAAAAGCATTATCAAATACATGAAAAATACATGCAGCTTCAAGATTGTTACAAGCGTTTTCTGCCAGTATTAAAATTAAAAACAATAGGAACACATTAAGTGTGTGAGTTCAAGTGTGTACTTTACCCAAGTGTGGTCCTGATGTGTTGCTTTTTATTATTTTATAATCAATATTTAATATTTTTATTCCTTTCGATTAATTATTTTCCTATTTCTAATTATATTTAATCAAATATTGAAAAATTCAAAAACGATTTCTCCAGAATTGTGTAATTAACAAATAGGGTCTTTATTTATTCAAAAGTTGATTTTAAGGATCGGTGATAACATGTTTTGACATAAAAATAAAAAATTTACGACTTTGAGAATCGTGCAATGCAATAAATAAAAGTAAAGGAGAACGTGTCGCGATAAATCATCTGAAAAGTGTATTGAGGAAACTCTCCTTGGATGAAACCGTAGCAGTAACTTTTATTCGATTCTCGACAGTCACAAAAATGTAATATCTTCGAAAGGTATTTACTTACAAACTATATTTTCAGAAGAAACTTTATTATTTATTAAAAATGTCAAAACGGCAACCAATCTACGCTACCGTCTGAATTATCTAGGCTAGCGCGAAGAGGAGGAGGAGGACTTTGAAACCCCATAACTTGGTCGGAAAAAATTCTGTGCATTTTTTAAAAATATCAGTTAAAAGCTTATGAAATTCCACGTCGAATGACCCCTAATAGATATAATTCTGACTTTTCAAAGAGGATATATCACGTGAGAAGTTTTAAAACAAAATTTAAGGATTTCTCGAATTTTTCACCTTGACTTCAAACTTCTTTCATTACCTAGGAAACTTATAGCGAAATCTGAAATTCAAGAAAAGAAATCAATAAAATCTTATCTTTAATTTGAGGTCAAAAAAATTAAAAAATCTTCACGGGTTCCCGAAATATGACAAAAAATGTACAGGCCGTTTGAAAATCGACGCAGAGAGGCTTGGAGAGTTTCAGTCATATCTTGGGGACCAGTGTAGATTTTTCAAGTTTTATGGGCTTAAATTAAAGGTAACATTTTAGATATTGCGTCCTGCAAATTTCAGATTTTTCTATAACTTTTCTAGGCAAAAAATTGAAATCGAGGTAAAAAAGTAGAGAAATTCTTGGATTTTTTTAAAACTTCTCACGTGATATATCCTCTTTAGAAAATCAGAAATATTTCTACTAGGGGTCATTCGACGCGGAATTTCATAAGCTTTATAATGGTTTTTTAGAAAAATTTCTGAAATTTTTTTCAAACAAGTTATTGAGTTTCAAAGTCATCCTTGATTTTTAGTACCGCTCGAGCTAGCCGTGTAATTTCCTATGGCAGTGTGCCTTTATAATGTGTTGTTTGTGAAATTTGTATAAATTTTTGCGTGTTTATAAAAGAGCTAACAAGATGAAACCCCGAGCTGAAAAGTTTTCAATTACTCAATTTCTGAATCAAAAATTTTAATTTTAAATAAAAAATAAAAAATTTTACTTAGTGCATTCGGGGTTCCTGTTGTTAGCAAATGAATGCAGAATGTACACTATAGTGGTAAAAAAATCAAAGTACAAATTTCATTTGCAATAATGGCTCATTTTTTGCAAAAACAAAAAAAAAATTCGAACAACGTTTAGGGGTTCCGCCTTCCCCTTCTTTCCTATTGAAAGCACCATTTTTAGAGACTTTTATTAACAAAAAAAGAGAAAAAAAAACATTTTTACGAAAATGGACTTTTTAAATAATTTTTTTTTTTTTAATCTTGACCTTTAGAACCTCTTCCAGCATGACCCAAAAACCACCCTCTGAACAAGGATCAACTATTTTACTTTTTTTAGTACAGATTTTTTGTAATGGTTTAACTAAAAAGTTTCATGTATCTTTATATTAATTAATAATTGTTTAAACAATTTTTATTGCTTAAAAAAATACTTTTTTCACATTTTATCTCAAATTGTCGATATTGTCACAACAAGATAAAATAATTCGGCAATATCAAAAATCAAAACGGTTGTGTTAATTTATTGTTAATTCTTTAAACATTTTTTTATTGTTCAAATATAACTTTTGAATAAAATAATGTGTAAAAATGTAGTTTCCTAGAAGTTTGCCAAAAAACTCAACATAATTATGGTATGCTTGGTATTTTAAAAATTAATCCATAATTATTTAAACAATTTAAATTTGTTTAAACATTTTTTTCAGTAATTTATCTAAAATTTACACCTTCTCTGAGTAAAATTAACTAATTGGTTCAAAGAAAAGGTCAAAACGATCGATTCACATTATTTTTAATTGTTTAAATAATTGTTCTTTGTTGAAATATAACTTTTGACTATAATAAAGCAAAAAACTTTAGTTGTTTGCAAATTTTTCAACAAATTTCATTCGTTTTTTATATTGTTAATTTTCATTACTTAGCCACAATTTTTTAAAAGAATTTTTATTTGTTCAAACAATTTTTTTTCCAATATAGAAAATCAACACGAAAAATTAACTAATTATTTGACGTCATTAAGAAAAAGTGAAGATTTTGTCTGTGTTGACGAAAAAAGTTTTAAAAAAAGTAAAAATTTATTGACAAATTTGCATGAAACTACATGTTTCTCCCTTATTCCAGACAAAAATTACAATTTAATAATAAAAAATTATTTAAAGAATTAAAACCAAAATAAATTGATCGTGTTGCTTTTCAATTCAAACTAATTAGTTCATAATACTCAAAGAAGACGTAAATTTGGGATATTTATGAAAAAAAATTGTTTAAACAAATGGAAATTGTTTGAAAAATATGTTTTAAAAATTATATTATCAAATAATGTTTAAAAAATTGTTTTAAAAATAGGTAAGTCGTAAAAATACTAGATATAATACAATTCTATGAAGTTTTTTCAAGAATTTGTAAAAAAGCTACATGTTTCTGCCTTCTTTCTATAAAAGTTACATTTAAGCAATAAACAATTGGTTAAACAATTGAAAAGAAATTAAATTAGCCATACTCATTTTTATATTGCCTAATTGGATTATTTCATTGTGACGATACTGATAATTTGCGATAAAATGTGGGACAAAAATGATTTCAACATATAAAAAATTGTTTAAACAATTAATAATTTATAATTAAATGCATGAGATTGTCTAATTTGACCATTAAATTTAATTTGTGATCAAAAAACTAAACAAAAGTAATATTTATGATTAATATACCACAAAAAACTTGATCCTTGTTCAGAGGGTGATTTTTGGGGCATACTGGAAGGGTTTGTGGTGGGGGGGGGGGGAATAAAAAATCAGTGCATAATTCACATTATCTAAAAAAAATACGGATTTATCTTTTTTGGGAACCTCAAAAAATGCCATTGTCCCAAACGAAATTCAAAATTTGTTTTTTTTCCACTCTAATGTACACATGAAGGATTTTGGAATCATCGATTGCCAAAAATAGATAGACACGATAGATGAAAAAATCTAATTTTTAATAAAAAATTTTATAAAAAAGAAAATAGAGAAAGAAGACACAGACAAAAGTTATAAAAAGCAAAAGTGGGTGCTACTAGCACTGTGAGACGTTCTAAAGATACAAAGTAGAGGTTCCATCGAATGTGGGGGAAATTCTAAATTGGTATACTAGGTTAAATTCTGATTCGACGAAGCTCAGTCAGTAGGAACAGTCGATGTCTGAATTTTCGGATTTTCGAAATCCAATCTTTTTCTTTAACCATTTCAGGCAACATATAAAATAACTTAACATTTTTATTATTTTATTTATAAAAATAGTGATTTTATTCTTGCTATTTGTATTACTATTTCGCTTACAAGTTTGTCTTGTAAGTTAAATAATTAAAATTTTTTAAAAATAGGTTGAATAAAAATAAAATGGCCTGAAATGGTTAAAAAAGAGTCTCAACGATCAAGGGATGAATTACAATGAATTTAGAATCACAAACAAAAAACAAACCAAAGCAAAACGTACCTTTAAAAAAATATATCTGAGTACTGTTGTTCCATTGATTCAGAATGATCCAGAGAGTTCAATTCAATTGTTGATCAATTGATGTTGGCGCAGATGTAATGAAAAAAATTGAAAAACAATTAGAAAAAATATAATGAAAATAATTTTTTTTCATTCAATATTTTTTTGGATATTTATAAAACAAAGGGTTTCATCTACCAAATTCTATCTACGAATGTTTCATTGAATCAATTTCCTTTCCTCAATTTCATTGAATTAATTATTGTCTCTGAAATAACAACTAATTTCGATCCAACCAAAGTTCGAAAAAAAATTTTCTCATTCAATATTTTGAATCCAATTTATTTTTGGAAATGTCGACACTCACCTAACCTCATCGTCGGCCATGGTTGTGACTGGCTTTTAACTGGAACTACCTAAAAAAAAAGAAATATTGTCATTGTTATCTAATTGAATTTTATTCTAATAGAAAAAATAAAAATTTCTAGAACATAAATTTTTCTGATTTCGGAGAGATTTTTTTAACCTAGGATGGAGTTTCCTGTTTTTTGAAGATTTATCGCAAAAAGGCAATGTTTGATTTTATAACTTTTGGAAATTCTGATTGCGTTGATGATTCAGATGATAAAAAAATTTTGGTGGGAAGATTAAGTAAACGAATTGATCAGGGGCTCGCGACCCTAGAACGTTATACAGCATCCGGTGGATTCAAAAATAGCCGCCATCAGTTGGTCCCACTCTGATTTCTATACCGCGATCCAAATTTGGTTACAACAACTCGGTCGCTCTCTTGACTGCGAACGAGATCTGAAAACTTCATCGCGACATACTAAGTATTGTTGAGATGAATTTTCCAAAAAAAATTATAAAAATGTGTAAAATATTTGAGAAATCAATTAATACATGTTTTTTTTTTAAGTAGAGAATTTGGAAGCTTATTTTCAAATATAAAACTGGTAAACAGATAAATTGAGACAAAAAAAAGTTATTTGTTTGAGATCAAAAAATTTTTTAGCAATTTAATTTCATTTACTTTCTTTAAAAATTTTTTTAATGGTTTATTGAAGATCATAACATAAATAGCAAAGTATAAATCTTGGCAGACCCAAAGGTCTCAACTTACATGTGTCTCACCTTTCTAGTGAGGCCTGACCTACTGTTAATTATTTTTAGTTCAATTTTATAATTTTATTTACGTCTTTCTATTAATAACGAAATTTGTATATTCACATATCTAAATTATTATTTTTTTTTAATAATTAAAAATTGTGAATCTCAAATGTACCAAAACTTGCAAAAAGTTTTATCAGACTTTAGTAATGTTAATTATATTAATAGTTTAAATACTAAACAAATAAATCATAATTTACATTTGCCTAAGGGTTGAGAAATGGTATGACTTAACTAATTTTATCATCAGAATAATGGAGATGATAAAGAAGATACATGACACCCATTGCGAGGACAAAATTTTATAGTATATAGGACACCATAAAGAGCATAATCCTGGGAAATGCCTGTTTTATATGGATAATTACCATATATTTTGTAGGGATATAAATTACGATAATAACATTAGCTTAGAAGTAAATCGCAAGGTACCCAGCTGCTACCTTTTATGGTAAATAATTATTTTATTAGTTTTATCTCAATTCTTGACTTTGCATTATACCTTCAGTTGCTTCTTTATAGGAATTTTTTTATCAATAAGAATATCAAAATCCTTATTTCAATTAGATTTCAGAACTTTCATAAAAACTTCAAAGTTAATTTTAAAATTGATATTTCCAAAAATTACAACCTCATCATAGTTTATTTATTAGGGCGGAAGAGACAAATCGAGGCCAAAAATTTTGAGTAAAATAATTTTATAATTAATCCTCACGCGTCAAAGTATCAATTTTTGACCAATTTTTAAACAATAATTGCAATAGGCAATATGCTATTATTTTTTTAATATACAAAAAATTGTTTTATGAATTTCTAGGTGTGAACATTGCGAAAAAAAAGCAAAAATCATGATTTGATTGGAAAGACTGAATAATCTAGAAAAATAAAATTCCCGACACGGTAAAATTCCCGAAATTATAAAATTTCCGAAATATAAAAATTTTGAATTGGAAAATTCCTAACTAATATAATTTAAAGAATTATATAAATTGCTTTTCAATAAATATTATCTATTTACTAAAAATAAAATGATCAAATACTTTTATCGAAGACACATTTTTTTAATGTCTGGACTTTTTAACATTATTGTTTGAATTTAAAATAACAATTAGAATACAAAATTTTACAGAAGGATAAATTTAAAAACACAAACGCCTCAAACGAAAAAGAAAATTTCTCCCGAACCTAATAACATTTTCTAAACAAGCTTTGCAGGATTCAATTCAGCACTGATTTATTTCAATTTTATTTTTATTTTAAATTTTATTTTTTTAAACGCTTTTTTTTATCTTTTTAATTACTATGCAAATTTTCAAACAAAATTTTTCATCCAGAAATATATTTCTTTCAATAATTGGTATTTTGAATTGAAACAATAATTTTTAAAAACTTTAATCTATAAAAAAATTGTTCCTTTGATAAAAATATTTTCTTTCTAATGAATAAATAATATTAATTAAAAAGAAATTTTTGTATTGTTTAAATTCATCAATTTTCTGTCGGGAATTTTCCAATTCGGGATTTTTACATTTCGGCAATTTGAACATTCATAATTTCGGGAATTTCATCATTCGGTAAGTCTTCAGTGTCCGGAATTTTTTGTAATTTTAAATTTTAAAAATTTCGTTTTAATTTTTTTTTAATTTTTTCATGATATATAAATTATTGCATGCGTCTTTGATTCAGGCTGAAGACTTTGTAAGCCCGTCAAAATTTTGAAAAAAATTTGACCCCGATGCACGAGGATGAATATCACCCGATTTCAAATTATTTCTTTTTGTTCCCATTACTGTGATACTTCCGATCATTTTGAGACCAAAATTTAAAAATTTGTTAGAGCCGTTTTTGAAAAAAAAAAATTTTATTTGGGGGGGGGGGTTATGAAATATAATTTTGTGAAAAAGACATTTAATTCGTGAGTGATCGGCATAAACTCTTTATTTTGGCAACTAAAAATAAGCTGTATTATACAACTAGGGATAACGAAATTCCTTCAAAATGCTTAAAAATAGGTGAAAAAGTGTTAAAAATTCAGTTAAAAAAAAATTGTATATTTGACCTTGAAAAATGAAATTTAAAGAAAAATTTTCTTTTTTGGAAGAAGGCATATTTATTTTTAAAAAATTTTATCTCAAAAGAAAGCATAGGTTTTTCCGTTTACGAGATTTTAGTGAAAAATTGCGATTTCAATTTTTTTCAGTTATTGAAATTTATTTTAAAAATTAAAAAATGAGTTTTTGAAAAAACGCCTTTTACAACTTTTTTATTTTGGTCTTAATTAAATTTTTTGTGCAACAATTTATAGAAAAATATAGTGACAAAACTAGCGATTGAGCTCTCAGATTCCATAACTCGCCCAACGATTGAAAAAGCGTTGACCCGCTGGTCTTAATGAACGAAACTTTTCCAAGTCGCAAAATTATTTTTTTTGAATATAAAATTGTATATAATAACAAGGCGGAATTTTTTCCCTTTATATTTTGTTTGTTTCATGATCAGGTTTAATAATAAAAATTAAAAACTGAAAAACATTTTTCTGAAAATCAATGAGTGATTAAAACATAAATTGTCATAACTCGGCTAAATATTATTGCAACTGTTCGAAATTTATTACACATACGAAGCATACTCTAGCAATGCCTACAGAAGAATAAAAAAGTTGGAAATTACATTTTGTTTAACAATATCTAATTGCAAATCAAGGCCGATCGGTAATCACGTTTTTTAATGTTCGCCGACAAAAAGTATCAAGGAAACTTAAGATTTATAACAACTACCTGCAAGAAAGTTGTTCTTTATAGTTAAAAGAAGAATCGCGGAAAGTTTTGAAAAGATTCATTGAAAAATTGTAGAAATATGTACTTTTTAAAAAAGTACATTGTTAACACTGAGCCTCATCAGCTCGTCATGCAATGTATTTCAAAGTACATTTTTCCGCCATTTTCCAATCAATCTATCTGAAACTTTCCAGAAATCTTCTTTCAACTATAGAGAACAACTTTTTCTCAGAACTTTCTTTCAAATCCGAACTTCCCTCGATTCTTTCCGTCGGCGATACTGGAAAAACGTGGTTACCAATCGGCCTTAATTTATAATTGGATATTATTAAACAAATGATAAATTAAAACTTTTTTATTGTTTTGTAGACATCCTTAGGGTATCCTTTGTATGTATACCAAATTTCAAGCAGTTTCAACATTATTCGGGCGAGTTATGACGATTATGACGAAAAAAAAATTCCCGGAAAGACGCAACACTAATCCTTCGGTTCGTCTTCGGTTCCGGACGACTCACCTTCGGGTTCGTACTGCGCCTCCCTACTCGTGCGGGCATTGCCATTTCCCACACTTGTATCGAAAAACACTATTCGGCCTCTAGAGTCGAGTTGAATGCTTTTCGATGAGATTTCCGAGTGATAGAATTTTTTTGGAAAGCTCAGCAGGTTTTGACAAGCTGAGCTTTTTAAAGCTCATTTAGAGATGGAATTAAAGTATAATTAAAAAGTCGATGGTAGGATGTACATTCGGCGTGAACGAGAAACGAGGAACGAGAAACGAGGAACACTTTGATAAGGCTTAATGCGCCACGAGGGTATAAATCAGCCGACGGAGTCTGCAAGCGCGTTCGACCGACATTTAAACGGGACTTTAAGCCTGCGGATGCAGGTAGGCGGCAATTAATTTGCGGCTCGAGTGCCACCGAGATTTGTGACGATCCAGAGATCCAATTGCAACCCGATTCTCTCTCGCACCCCCTATCACTAATTCTGAATCAAGACAGGACATTCTCTTCTCTTCCCTTCCTTTCCAATTTCACACCACTTTCAAACTGACATTCAAGAATTCGGTAATCTCTCCCGTTTTACTGGAATTAGTTGGAATTTCATATTTTTTATTTAACTAGTGAAAAAAAGTTTCTGGCAATCTTCTGGCAATCATTTTCAAAAAATTTTTAGGGCGTTCGAAACTACTCAAAAGATAATTTATCAATATTAATTCATCATTATCAATATGAAAATATTTTTTTCTATCATCTTGACAGTGTAGACTGGGCCAGATCTGGTGCTGGCCAGTGTCAAGCATCAAGCTTTTCTGTGTGCATATCAGAAAAATATAGAATATATTTAAAACGGTAACATAATTTATATTCTCAAAACAATTTTTTTTTCGTTTATGTAAAGTTCTTGGAATTTGTGTAATATATTAGGTTGGAAATTATTTCCTTGCAGTAAAAAAAAAACCAGAAAAAAATTGTCCAGAGTTCTCGAGCCCTATTTTTAATTATTTTGTATTATTTTTTAATAAACAAATATAACAAAAAATATAAATTTTTTCTACTTGAATCGTACTATTTTCGGCAATTTACTATATTCGTGAATTTGTCGATTTACCATTTTTGAGAATTTAAAAATTCGGGATTTCAAATTTTGGAAATAGACATTTTCATCAGTTTTATTTCTTTTCGGTAATTCAAAATTTTCGAAATTTTTTATTTCGGTAACTATATTTTTGGTACTATTCAACACTAGAGATTTTGCTCTTTCGGTAAACTTCCTTTAAATGATTACTTAAAGCATTAAAAATGCAATATCTAACTAAATCAATTAAATATTTTTTAATGTTAGACAGCTTTATTTAAATTTTTAATATTAATTTTTAAATTAATATTTTTTAAACGCATTTGATGTTATTTTCAAAAGTTGAAAATTCATTGTTGATACTGTTCAGAAGACCAAGACTAATTTGTAATCAAAAATTAAAAATGTAATGCATGAAACCATTTAAGAACTAAATATAAAAAAATTCATAAAGTAATAACTATATTTGACAATAATTGATTTATTTTGGGAAATTTTTTCGATAAAATTTTTTCTATGCAAATTTTTCTTTCACGACAACTACCCTAATTAACTTTTTTTTTAATTTGTGTGATTTTATTTTAAATTTTTCATTTTTAAAGCACATAATTCAAAATTGTGAAATTTGGAACATTTTATTCAATTTCTATTGACTAAGAGTATATTAAAATAAATAACTACTGAAAATTGCGCAGTTCTGAATTGTCCAAATTTCATATTTTTCTATTTCCAATTTTTGCTGACAAAATGTTTGAATTGTTCCATTTTGTACATTTTGTACTTTTTCAAATTTTTTTTCGAAGTTGAAAATTTGTCACTGTAGCAAACATAAAATTTCTCTTTAGAATGGAACATTTTTTGGTTCCGAATTTCAAATAAGAATTCTAATAACGAAATATTTAGCAATTAAAAAAATAAAGTCCAAAAACCAAAAAAAAAACAAAATTGGACTTTATTTGGCTTAATTTTTTATTTTAAATACCAATATTTTCATGTGCGTTTAAAAAAAAAATTTTTGTGCTTGAAGTTTAGAGTTTTCAAAATTCTAATAATTTCATTATTAATGTCAGGTTTTTGTACCTTAAATAGGAAATTCAGTTTATATTTAAACTAAATATCTTTTTTTTTAGGAAAAAAAATTGTCAACGAACGAAAAAAAAATAATTTTTAATAAAATATTTTATTTTTCAACCATAGAGATGAATTTTTCAACTAAAATGATGCATCTTTAACAAACAGGAAAATTTATAACAAACTAGTTAAACTTTCAACCAAGTAGCACAATTTTGAGTGAAAAAATGGATTTTGCGTTCAGAAGACTAATTTTTTACCAAAAAGGACGAATTTTTAACAAAAATTTATTTTCTGATAATAAAGACAAATTTTTAGCAAAACACATGATATAAAAAAAAAATCAGTTTTCAAGCAAAAATGAAATACTTGAACTTTCAGTTAAAAAAATGAATTTTCAATGATAAAAATTAATTTTTAACATAATAGTTAAATTTTCAACCAAATATTCAAATTTCAAATGAAAAATATTCGATATTTCAACCAAATTTTTTTTTATTTTAAATTAAATATAGTTGAATTTAACCAAAAAATAAGATTTATTACATTTTTTGAAATTTATTTTCCACAATTAAAGACAAATTTTCACCAAAATACATGAAATTTGAACTAAATACTTGAATTTTCAACTAAAAAATGTTCATTTGAAAAAAAAGATTTTAGGTTTGAAACCAAAATAGTTGTTATTTTAACAAAAATATATTTTAGATATAGATTTGAATAAAAAATAAAATTTTCAAAAAAAATTTTCAACAAAATAGTTGAATCTTCAACCAAATAGTTTACTTTTTTCACTAAGAAAAATCAATTTTACACCAAAATTAGAAAAGTACAAATTCCAATTAACAAAATTGATTTTCAAAAGAAAATTTGTTTAATGAAATAATTAAATTTTCAACCAAATAATTAAATTTTGTACCAAATAGATAAATTTGCAACTTATTTTATTAATTTAAACTAAAAAGATCATTTTTCAACAAAAAATGACAAACTTGCATTTCTAGTTAGAAAAATTGATTTGTAAACAAACAAAAATATTAATTTTAGACTAAAATTATGAACTTTTAGTCAAAAAAATCAGTTTTTAAAAAAGTAGTTTATCTTTTAACCAAGTAGTTGATTTTTTAAGCAAAAATATATATTCTCAATGGAAAATGTAATGGTTGATATTTCAACCAGAAAATATTTTGATTTTAAATACAAAATAGTTGAATTCGACCAAAAAATACGATTTATCATATTTTTGAAAATTTATTCTCCACCAATAAAGACAAATTTTCACCAGAATACATGAAATTTGAAGTAAATACTTGAATTTTCAACAAAAAAAATGTTAGTTTGAAACCAAAATAATTTTTATTTTAACCAAAATATATTTAAGATATAGATTTAAATAAAAAAAATAATAATAAAACAGTCAATTTCACCAAGAAAACGAATTTTCAATAAAATAGTTGAATCCTCAACCAAATAGTTTACTTTTTTCACTTAGGAAAATCAATTTTAAAAGAAAATTAGAAAAGTACAAATTCCAATTGAGAAAATTGACTTTTAAAAGAAAATTTTGTCGATAAAATAATTAAATTTTTAACCAAATAATTAAATTTTCTACCAAATAGATAAATTTGCAATAAATTTCATTTTTTTAAACTAAAAAGATCATTTTTCAACAAAAAATGGAAAACTTGATTTTCCAGTTAGAAAAATTGATTCGTAAACGAACAAAAATATTAATTTTAGACTAAAATGATGAACTTTTAGTAAAAAAAAATCAGTTTAAAGAAAAGTAGTTTAACTTTTAACCAAGTAGTTGATTTTTTAAGCAAAAAGATATATTCTCAACGAAATTGTAATAGTTCATATTTCAACCAGAAAAGACTTTGATTTGAAATTCAAAATTTTCGCCAGAATACATGAAATTTGAAATAAATACTTGAATTTTCAACTCAAAAAATGTTAGTTTGAAAAAAATGATCTTAGTTTTAAAACAAAAACAGTTTCAAACAAAACTTTTTTAACAAAATAATTAAATTTTCAACTAAATAATAAAAAATTTTCAGCAGAAAGATAAATTTGCAATAAATTACATTTTTTTGAATTGAAACGATTATTTTTAAACAAAAAATGGAAAAATTAAATTCCCAGATAAAACAATTTATTTCTAAATAAAAAAAAATTATTTTAGACTAAAATTATGAATTTTTAAACAAAAAAATCAGTTTTTAAGAAGTTTTCAAGCTTTAAACCAAGTAGTTGATTTTTTAACAAAAAAAAGGTTTTGATTTTAAATAAAAAATAGTTGAAGTCAACCTAAAATATAAATAATTATGAATTAAGAGGATTTCTTTTCTACCAATAAAAACTAATGTATCTAATTATTTTGAATCATGTAACCAGCAACTTTCACAAATTAAATCAGTAATTTAGCATGCATGACTGATTTAAATTTAGAATCTAGATAACAAAAAACAATACCAAAAAAAGACTTGAATTAGTTTCTAAAGTTCTGATCGACTCCCTCTCAGCTTTTCTTCTCATAAACTATTTTTATTCCAAACATCAGACCCTGGAAAAATTGTTTTGTCTTAGGAAAATTGCCCCATTTCAGAAAAATTGTTAGGAAAATTGTTATTGTAACAAAACATAACCGATGACGTGATTCATAGTCGATTTACGCAAATCGTGACATAAACAATAAATGCGTCTCGGTTTCTCAGCCGTAAAAATATGCAGCGCATTTTATTTATAACGGGCGATCGCCTCGCTAAGTATAGACGTCGCGACGCCCCTACGAACCATTCCAAGTCATCTCACCGCGAAGAAACGAGACGGCTCCGGTATCAAAGAGAATCTCACTTCCTAAAAATAGGAAATAATGCTTATCTGCATATTTTTTATATCTAAAGAGAACATAAAAAAAAAACATAAAAAACATTCTTCTACCAACTTTGAGGCAAAGTTCTTGTCTAAAGAACTTTCACACCCTTTCAATTCCGCTTGGAGGATCATAAGACCTGAAGAGGCGAAATTAGGTCAACTACAATATAAGACCAATATATATATGTTATATATGAATATATGTTTTTTTTTTATTATTTTGAACTTGAAAATAATTATTTTAAAAATATTTCAAGATACACTACAAAGTCGACACAATAAATGATTTAATTGGTTTAATTTTTCTTTTTTTAGTTTGATTGTTCATAATTGTAGAGAAGATTTTTCAATTGGTATTAGGGTCGATAATATTTATTTTTGTTCTCCAATTAATATTTTTTCATGAAATAACAATTAGATTTTTTATGTTTGGTCCCGGACTGACTCACCGGACTCGTCAGTAAGGCTATATGAATCAGTTCTGCATTATACAATTTAACTGGCCTAAATTCCATTAAAATGTGAATTTAAAAAAAATGCATTATATTATTACCTACAAAATTTACAAAATTTGCAAAAAAACATGAAATTTTTTGGAAAATATACATTATAATGGAATTTAGGTCAGTTAAATCGTAAAAGGCAGGACTCTCGGGTCGAAACATAAAAAATCAAATTTTTATTTCATTAAAAAAAAATATATTTTCAAAAAATTAATTGCAGAACAAAAATAAATATTGTTTCTAATGGCAAATGGAAAATCTTTACAATTTCTTTTTTTCTTTCGGAATATTTTTAAAGACCCATTAACCCAAGTATGTCAAGGAAATGTGGTTTATAATTAGCTATGCGGAAGCCTAAGCTATTTTCGAAAATACTTCACGTCGCTTCGTTTTCTGAATGAAAAAATTACAAAAAGCCCATTTAAATTGACATTTTAAATATACTTATCTGTCCCTATAATTATTTTTTTTAAGGTAATAGGCAACTAAAATTGAAAATTTTGATAAGCTCTAACTAATGAGAAGCTTCAACTTCAGTCCCCACTAACTCATGCAATATTAAATCCTCTACCAAGAAATGAGCTCGAATTAATATTCTAAGACTACCGAAAATTATCTGACCATTCTCTTTACCAGAAAAAAATCCAAATTTTTTATTAATTTGTTGTAAATTTTTTCAAATAAGATAAATTTTGTTTTGATTCAGACTCCCTCCAGTAATAGGTGACAAACCAAATGAGGAAAAATGATACGTCAAAATTAGATTAGGCGGCAGCGCCTGATCTGGCGTCTTATGCAACTTTTGTTTGCATTCCATTTATTTTATTTTAATTGACTATTAAATTCATTCAAATCAAGCTAAGTTATTCAATTTTACCCATTTTCTTTTTCATATTTCAAAATATAAATGTTATAATAATAAACGGCTTTTATCTATCTTCTATTTTCATATCATTTTATTATACTATTTTTAGATGTTTTATTTTAATTTGACATGATAAAATGATTAGAAAGTATTTTAGCTTTATTTAAATAAATTTAATAGTCACTTGCAATAAAAATAAAAAAATGCCGGCAGCAGGAATCGAGCCCGGACTTTCCAGTTACGAATTTGGACCGCTACCGCCTTATCTAACCTTTGGTAACGACCTTATACGGGAAGAGTATGAATCCAAACAAAATTTCAAAGGTTGTATGTTTCCCTCATAAATCTAGAGAAAAGCATCCAAAAATTGATAATTCGGAGAGACGTTTAAAAAAAGTAGAGTAATATAATTTAGAAACGAATTAAAATTTTCAACTTAAAAAGATCAATTTCCAACCAAAGAGATGAATTTTCAATTCAAATGATGAATCTCGATAAAAAAAATGAATTTTTAACAAAACTAATTTTTTACTAAAAAATACGAATTTTTTCAAAAATATATAATTTTTCAACCAAATAGTTGAATTTACAAAAAGAAGACCAAAATTGGAATATTTGAACTTTCAGGTAAAAAATTGATTTTCAACGAAAAAAAAACGAATTTTCAATAAAATAGTTCAATTTTTAACCATAGAGATGAATTTTCAACCAAAATGATGAATTTTCAACAAAAAGAGGAAGTTTTAACAAATTAGTTCAACACTGAAGATTTTATGAAGATTAATTTTCTACTAAAAATACGAATTTTCAACCAAATTTTATTTTTTACGAATAAAGACCATTTTTTAACAAGATACATGATATTACAACCAAATAGTTGAAATTTTGACAAAAAAAATCAAATTTCAAGCAAAAATGGAATATTTAAACTTGCAGTAAAAAAAATTAATTTTCAACAAAATAATTAAATTTTCAATCAAAGAGATGAATTTTGATAACAAATAAAAATGACGAATTCTAAAGAAGATCAATCTACAAAAAAAAAATGAATTTTCAACAAAGAAGTTTAACTCTCAACCAGGTAATGAAATATTCAATAAAAAAAGTTGAATTCTCATTAAAAAAATGTAATAGCTAATATTTGAACTAAAAAATGATTTAAATTTTAAATAAAAATCATTTGATATTTCAACCAAAAAAATTTTTCAATTTTAAATCAAGAATAGTTGAATTGAACCAGAAAATATTATTTATTAGATTAAAAAAAATTATTTTCTACCAATAAAGACACATTTTTCACGCAAGATTATGATTATGATTCCTTATGCAATTTTTTCTTAAAAAACATAACTCACTATAATTTCGGAATGTAAATATAAAAATAGACAATTTATGTCATATATATTCTATTTTTATATCATTTTATTATACTATTTTTATATATTTTATTTTCATCTCATATAAAAAATGCTTAAAAGTATTTTTGCTTGATTTAAATAAATTTAATAGTCACTTGCAATAAAAAAAAAATTAATGCACAGAATTCCTGAAAATAAAATAAGAATCCACCGAATATAATAGTTGGACCACCAAAAAAAATTGCTCCTTTTATTCCTCGAAACAAAAAAATTTTGTTTCGTTGGACAAAAATAAAAAAGAGGAAAGAAAAATAAAAGAGTTCCCATTTTTCTTTCCTCTTTTTTATTTTTGTCCAAAGAAACAACATTTTTTTTTTAGGAATTGCAATAGGAGCATTTTTTGTTGGTTGTCCAAATTTGATCGTTGGATTCTTGTTTTATTTTCAGGAATTGTATGCATTAATTTTTTTATTGCAAGTGACTATTAAATTTATTGGATGTTAAATAGGATTTTCAATTTGATTTTAATCTAATTTAAAATTCTGAAATTTAAAAAAAAATGGTCAAAAAATGCCGGCAGCAAGAATCGAGCCCGGACTTTCCGCTTACAAACTCGGAACGCTACCGCCTGATCTAACCTTGGGTTACGACCTATTACGGGAGGAGTATGAATCCAAAAAAATTCCAAAGAGAAAAGCACCCAAAAATTGCTAATTCCGAGAGAAGTTTTGAAAAAGTAAATTTAGAAATGAATTTAGCCAAGAGGAGCAATCAAGAGTTTCTCTAGGAGTGAAATCAGAATCCAAGTTTGCAGAAAGGAACGCGTGAGACTCGTTTTTCTTTTCCGAGAGTCCTGGTGAAACAAAAGTCCAAAAAGCACGAGGGTATAAAAGACCCGGCGACGTTTTTTTTCTGGTGTTATGCCACTCCAGGGAAGGCCATTAACTTTGCACACTGCACCTGCACATCGTACGTGCTGCAGAATGATGACGGGGTTTAAACGAAAAAGGGAGGGGGAGGAACAACCCCTATTTTCTTCCACCGACTCTTCCACGTAGCACAAAGACATCACTCTCCCCGAGTATTTTGGACTCGCACTTTCTCATTTCAAAGATATGCTTGAGAAACTGAGAACTTGATAAGAAAAAAAATCCTTCACTCTCGAAGCACTGCGCACTGACACTAAAGATGCACATCTCTTTGCTGATTTGCAGGGGTACTTTTCCTACTTTATCGAAGCGGTATTTTCCGTACTTTGATGAAAAAATTTCCGTGGTGAAAAATTTTTGCGGTGAAAAATTTTCGTGTTGGAAAATTTCCGTAGTTGAGAAATTTCCATAGTTGAGAAATTGCCATAGTTGACTTGTCTTGATGATGGCTTACCTTGAGACGAATAGACTGGTGTGACTAGTCAACCGGACTTTTGGCAGTTGACTGTGCCGTCGAGGAAGATTCCTGGACGGATCGTCGGCTTCTTCGGGAGAGACCACGTGATGGGTTTTGGAAGAAGCTGATTGGCTGAAACGTTTTTAGGCGAGCTGTGCTGCTGAGCCAAAAATAATTCTAAACTGTAAACGGAGCCGCGACGCCGACGCTCAGAGCGGGCTCAAAACCGGTGAAAAGATGAGTATTATGTTGATGACGAAAGCGGGTTCCCGTTCGGATGAACCCTCCTTTTTCCATCTATTTCATTCTTTTTTATTCATCTCCTCTTTCAAGTAGAGATTTCAAATAATTTCTTCTGTTTCCTTTTCCACTAGTTTCTTTTTTGGTAGAAAATTAACTTTTTTTCTCTACTGAAAATTGAACTATTTGCAGTTGAAAATTTATCTTTTTCAGTGAAAAATTAATTTTCCCAGGCGGAAATATTATATATAGTTTATATATAGTGTGAAGTGTTATATATACTATTCATTTGTTTTATACATTTTTTATATAAAACAAATGAATATTATACATAATACTTCACACTATATTTATTTTTTGACCAAGTAGTTGAATTTTTCACCAGAATAGTTGAATTTTCAGAAAAAAAACTTTAACTGAAAATGGAAGTTACAAACAACAGTAACAAAAAAATTGATTTTTAACAAAATAGTTTAACTTTCAACCAGGTAGTTGAATTTTTAAGCAAAAAATATGAATTCTCAACTTACTGAGGTAATTAGTATTCAAGCTGATAAATATAATAAAGCGTATATTTATTAAATAATAGCTTATTTTAAGAAGATGCATTCCTAACAAAATACATACGTTTTTAATCAAATAGTTGAGTTTTCATCCAAGAGGATTAATTTTCTACCAAAAAAGACGAATTTTCAACAAAATACATAAATTTTTAACCAAATAGTTGAATTTTCAACCATAAAGATTTATTTTCTATTGAAAAGTCGAATCTTCCAAAAAATCTCATACATTTTTAAATTAATAGTTTGAACAATGAATGTGATGTTAGTTCAAAATTTATTTGAATAATTTTTAGTTCATATTCGTTTCATTTCAAAATTGTTTAGGAGAATTATTTTTGAATGAGAAAAAAACGAATTTTCTACACCACAATTGAATTTTCAGTTAAAAAAATTGCTTTTCAATTTAAAAATACGAATTTCCAACTGAAATTATGAATCTTAAAGAAAAAAAGTAAACTTTTAAGCAATTAGTTCAACTTTCAACCAAGGAGTTGAATTTTCAACAATAAAAAGATGAATTTTCAACGAAACATGTGATAGTTGATATTTCATAAAACAAGTTTAAATTTAAAATAAGCAACAGTTGTATTTTACAAACCAAAAATGAACTTTCAAAAAAATACCAAATTGTTGATTTTTCACGCAGAAATGGTGAATTTTCTACAAAACAGTTGAATTATCAACAAAAAAGTACATTTTTAACCATTGAGTTAAGTTTTCAACAAAATAGTTAAATTTTCAGTTAAAAAAATGAATCTTCAACAAAAAAAATTGAGTTTCTATAAAAAAAGACGAATTTTTAACAAAATACATACATTTGTAATGAAATATTTGAATTTTCAACCATA
>CAKNYM010053911.1:288590-312745 GCA_932195095.1 Andricus curvator | reverse complement strand
TTGAAAATTCAACTATAAGGTTGAAAATGAAACCATTTATCTAAAAAATTAACTACTTGGTAGTTAATTTACTTGGTAGTAATTAACTTTTTTGTTGAAAATATATAGTCTCAGTAGAAAATTAAACTTTTTTAATGTAGAATTTATGTATTTTGTTGAAAATTCGTCTTTTGGGTAGAAAATTAATCTTCTTTTTTGAAAATTAATCTTTTTGGCTGCAAATTCAACTATTTTGTTACAAATTCGTATTTTTCGGTTCAATTAGGTTGGTAAAAAATTCTTTTTTTTTTTGTCAAAGATTAATTTTTTAAACTGAAAATGTAGCTATTCCATTTTTGGTAGAAAACTTATTTTTTTTTTAATTCAACTATATTTCAACTATTCAACTATTTGGTTTTAGGTGGAAAATTCAGTTTTTTTGTGAAAAACTCATTTATTTTGTTCAGAATTTGTCTTTTTCGTTGAAGTTTTTTTTTCTGAAAACTCAACTACTCTGGTAGAAAATTCAACTACTTGCTCAAGAAATAAACTATTGATTTGAAAAATTTAATAATTTGTAGAAAATTTACCTTTTTGTTTGAAATGCATAGTGTCGGATGAAAAATTCAAATGTTTTGTGGAAAATTCATGCATTTTGTTGAAAATTCGTCTTTTTGAGCAGAAAATAATTCTTCCTTCTTGAAAAATCATTATTTTGATTGAGGGTTCAATTTTTTTTTTAAATTCGTATTTTTTAGTTGAATTCAACCAGTGGAAGATTCGTTTTTTTTGTTCTTGAAAATTAATTTTTCAAACTGAAAGTGTAAATATTTCATTTTTTGTCAAAAATTTATATTTTTAGATGAAAATCCAATTATTTTTTTGAACATTTAGCTCTTTTGATCAAAAATTACATCCTTGGTGATAATTCATCTTTGTAGGCTTAAAATTCAACTATTTTGTTGAGTAATCTGTTTTGTTCAAAATTCGTCCTATTGGATTGAAAATTCAGACATTCAATAAGAAATATTGAAACTTTCGCTGAGAATTGACTGGATTAAAAATTCAACTGTTTTGTTAAAAAATTAATTATTCTGTTAATAATTCAACTATTTTTCAGTCTTCTTTGTGGTCGAAAATTCTACTTACATTTGAACAAAGAAAATTTTTTATTTTTAATCAAAAACAGTTGCATTGAAACAAAAAACCCCGAATTTCCGACAAAAGAGCCAAACATTTCCATTTTTAGCGAAAAAAGATAAAAATTTGACAAAGAGAAATTAATTTTCATAAAAAAGACTAATTTTCAACAATAGTTGACTTTTCAACTAAGGAAAATTTTTTATTCAATAAAGACAAGCTTTATACAAAAATGGTGAATGTTCAAGAAAAAGTTAAATTTTAACTGAATAGTTTAATTTTCTAAAAAATAAAATGAATTATCTATAAAATAAATAGATCTTTAACTAAATAGTTGTATTTTTGACTGAAAAGATAAATTTTCTACTATAAAAGACCTGTTTTCAACAAAATACACTACTAAACAAAAATAATTTTTAACCAAATGGTTGCATTTTTAACCGTTGTTTGACACATGAAAAAAATGTTTTACAAAAAATAGAATTTTCTACAAAATAGTGGAAATTTTTACCAAATTGTTTAATTTTTAAGCCAATAATGCGTTAAAAATAATGATTAAAAAAACGAATTTTGAAATGAGTAGTTCAATTTTATATTGAAGAGATGAATTTTTAACTAAAATGATGAATTTCTAAATTAAAATTATGCATCTTTTAAAAAAATTTGAATTACAAAAAAATGAGATTAAATTTCAATCAAATAGAAGAATTTTCTACAAAATTGTCAAATTTTATATGAAATCGTTAAATTTTTAAACCAAAAAGACGAATCTTCAACAAGAATTGATTTTTCAGTCAATAAGGACGAGCTTTCTATAAAAAGGGTGGATTTTAAACCCGAAAATATGAATTTAAAAAAAAAAGCTAATTTTCCGCTAAATATTTGAATTTTCTACAAAAAAGACGAATTCGCAAGAAAGTACAAAAATCTTTAAGAAAAAAGTGAAAGCTTGATTCGAGAAGATTAATTATTTACCAAAAAGGACAAATTTTCAACAAATTCCATAAATTTTAAACTGAAGAGTACAGTTTTCAATCTAGAAGAATAAGTATCAACCAAAAATGGATAACTTAAATTTTCATTCTTAAAAAGTTCCTTTTCAACCAAATAATTAAATTTTCAGTTGAAAATAAATACTTTTTAGCCGAACAAGATGAGTTTTAAAGAAAGTCTCTTGATTTCATACCAAAGAGATGAATTTTTAACTAAATTATGAATCTTTAACTAAGAATTTGAATTTTTCTAAAAATTAGTTCCACTTTCGACCAAATAGTAGAATTTTCTACCAAACTTCTGAAGTTTATATAAATTTTTTAATTTTTGAGCCAAACATACGAATTTTCTGCTAAATTGTTAAATTGTCAATCCGCAAATGTAAATTTCTAACAAAAAAGATTTTTCAGTCAATAAGGAAATTATAAATAAATTATAAATTAATCCCCGAAAATATAAATTCAAAAAAAAGAGTTAATTTTCAAAAAAAAATTTTCTGCCAAAAAATATTAATCTTCAATAAATTATATCGATTTCAAACCAAGTGATTAAATTTTTAATCAAGAAGATAATTTTTTTACAAAAAAAAGAAACTTTAGCAAATTAGATATTAGAAAAATGAATTTTCTATCAGACAGTTGAAAGAACTTCTAAATCTTTGAATCTTTAAGCTAAAAAGGCAAATTTTCTACAAAAGAAGAATTGTCTAAATTATGAATATGATTTAATATAATACTTAATTTGAAAAAACAACGATTAAATTAATCAATTAAAATTCAAAACGATAAACGATAAATAATAAATAGGTAACCTCTGACTAGAAAATATGAATTTTCAACAAAACAAAGTATTTCAATTTTCTACCGAAGAGATGAATTTTCTACTAAAATTATGAATTTTCAACTGAAAATTTGAATTTTTAACAAGTTATTTCAACTTCCGAACAAATAGTTGAATCTTCTGCCAATTAGATGAAGTTGCTACCAAATCGGAGAATTTCTAAGCAAAAAAGCGAATTTTCTACACAAGATTTGAAATTTTCACCCGAAAATATGAATTTTCGACAAACAAGTTTATTTTTAATCATATAGTTGTATTTTCTTCCTTATATTTAAATGTCCAGTTAAAAAAATAATTTTTACCGAAAACAAAGAACGAACTTTTAGCAGATTATATCAATTTTCTACCAAAGAGATGAATTTTCAACTCAAATTATAAATTTTTAAACTAAAAATTTGAATTTTCAGCAAGGTAGTTCAACTTCCGACCATCTAGTTAAATTTTCTACCAAATTGTTAAATTTTCTGTGAAATTATTGAAGTCAATACAAAATTGTTGAGTTTTTGAGCCAAAATACGAATTTTTTACAAAACAGCTGCATTTTCAACTCAATAATGTGAATTTTCAACCAGAAAGGACAAATTTTCACCAAGACTTGACTTTTCAAAAAAGAAGGATTCTCCAGTCAATAAAGACGAGCTTTCTACAAAAAAGGAGAATTTTCAGCCCAAAAATATGAATTTTCAATAAAAAAAGTTGACCTTAAACCAATTAGTTTAATTTTCTACTAAAATAGACGAATTTTCAACAAAACACATAAATCTTTAACCAAACAATTGAATTTGTAACTGAGAAGATATATTTCCTACCAAAAACGACAGACGTATCGTCAATAAAATACATAAATTTTAAACAAAATAGTAAAATTTTCAACCCAAGAGATTAATTTTCTATCAAAAAAGGACAAATTTTCTACCATATTGTTAAATTTCATATAAAATTGTTAATTATTCTGCAAAATTGTTGAATTTTTGAGACAAAATACGATTTTTCTACAAAACAGTTGAATTTTTTACCAAAAAAAAAAACGAATTTTCAACAAATTACATACATTTTTGAACAAATAGTTCAATTTTTGAACTAAAAAAAAACATCAATTTTTAACCAAAAATGGAATAGTGAACTTTTTATAAATTTTTAACGTAAAATTTCAATTTTCAACAGAGTAGTTTAACTTTCGACCAAATAGTTAAATTTTCTACCAAATTGTTGAATTTTCTATTACGTTTTTGAATTTTCCAAAATATTATTGAATTTTCGATTCAAAAACACGAATTTTCTACAAAACAGTTGCATTTTATTGAAAATGTACATTTTTATTAAAAAAAGATTAAATTTCTACAAAAAGAGATGAATTTTGAAACAAAAAAGACGAATTGTCTACAAAATACTTAGTTGCTGAACCAAACAGTTACATTTTACAACCTAAAATCATGTAAGTACCATGAAAAAATTTATTTTTCAAAACTGATTTTTTTACACTCGAATCACCATAAAATACATCACATTACAATTTTTAAAATTTTTTTAAACTTGAAAAAAAATATTAATTCAAATTGTTAGAAATTAGAATTTTTGTCTATTATTTTGACGAATTTTGCGCTTTTTTTTTTTGCGTTTTTGTAAAATATTAAATCCATAATTAAAATAGTATAATATACAACAACAAAAAAGTACAAAATTCGTCCAAATAATAAAGAAAATTTGTCGTTACCTGTAATGTTTGTGTCAATTCATTGTAATTATTTCTATTTCAATATAACAATAGCTCTGGTTTTTAGTACATATTTGTAAAAAAATGTCACCAGAAATTGAAAAAAAATTTCATTTTATTATTTTCAAAGTAATTTTCAACAATAAAAATTACAGGAAATAAAATTTTTTTTCTATTATTGTGGACGAATTTTGTACTTTTTTTGTATTTGTTTGTAAATTCTTTTATACTTTCTTGCAAAATACTAGAACTACAAAAAATATACATTTTATAAATAGTCAACCTTAAATAATATATATATATATATATATATATATATAATGATATATAAATATAATTCACCATTTTACACTTGTAAACTCTAATTGCGGAAATTTTGTTTCTTATCAAAAATTTCACAAAAATTAATGCAAAAATCTCAAATTTAATTTTTTTTTCTCAATTTCTAGCGGAAAAATTATTGTTAATAAGTACGAAAAATTAAGATTATTTTTACTGGAAAATACACATAAATAAAATAAATTACAACAAAAATGACAGGAAATTGAAAGTTTTGTCTATCGTTTGGAAGAATTTTCTTCTTTTTTGTATTTTTTGTGTAGTTTTGTATATTGTTGTATTTTGTTTCAGATTTAATATTTCACAAGAAAGTATACAAGATTTAGAAAAAAATACAAAATTTGTACAAATAATAGAAAAAATTGTAATTTTTGTTGTAATTTGTTGTAATTATTTGTTTGTTTTTTTTTCTAGTAAAAAAGGTCTTAGTTTTTCTTTCTTTTTTGTAAACAATTTTCACCAGGTTAAAATAAAATAAATTGGATTGATAAAGAAATGCATGTTTCTAACTTTTTGCACAACTATTGCTATTTTTCTCGTAAAGCGTCTTTTTAATGAAAAAAAATTAATACATAAAAGTTTTTAAGTTTTTGAAATGAATTTTTATTTTAAGCGACGCCCTATTGGACATGCCTTTTTAAAATTAATTACTTTAGAACAATTTATTAAAAAATTATTTAGTATTTAATGACTTAAATTTGAAATTGGTCATGTTCATTCAGGATTTTTCAAACTCTATTAATTATTATTTATAAAATATTATAACTTTGACAAATTTAATTTAAACCTCATCTCCTTAATTAATAACTTAAAATAATTCAACACGATTTAAAATCAGTTTTAAAATGGAAAAAACTTTTTTTCTGTTTTGAACTGCAGAAGTATTTCAAATCTAAAAATAATCCACGATCCCGTAAACAATTCTAAATAACAGTTCCCTCGCCTACGGCATCCCACACAAATAAAAGAAGAAAAATTGAACAAGCGCATTCAATGTTATTAATTTTTACACATATTTACGTTATTACAAATTTGAAAAATAATAATGACTAACAATATACATTAAAAGAGTTTGTTTTGTATTAATCAATTTTAAAAGCTTCGCGTATATTATTATAAAAAAAAAAAAAAAAAAAAAAAACGAGCTTGATGTTCTTTAAAACAGAAATAATAAATTGGACAAGAATCTGAATTATTAAATAAAGTTTTCAAGAAATTTGAACCTTTTCCAAGAAAGAGGAGATGATGTTCTCAGAAAGTATAAATCCAATTTGTGAAAACGGCGCTCAGTTACGATCTTGAGCAACGGAGTATACTGGTAAACGCAGATATTTTTAACAAGGTGCCTGAATCTGAATCTTAACCGACAGCTATTTGGAACTCATTTCGAAAACTGACTGCTTCTTCATCGCTTACATTTTCAGGAAACAATATATGTCTATTAATAAAAAAAAAAATTTTCTCTATATTTTTTTTTCAAAATATTATTATCATTTAGGGACCAATTCGAACCAAGTAGTTGAATTTTCAACCAAAAATAATTATTTTTTATTAAAAAGACGAATTTTCAACAAATGAGATCAATTTTTAACCATTAAGTATATACTTTGATTTTTTTCAAAAGAGATGAATGTTACAACCCTAACATATACATTTTCAGGAGAACAAAAATAATTTTTATTCAAATAGTTGCATTTTCAATTCAGAAAATTAATTTCTAAGGGAAAAAAAAATTTCAGCAAAGTAGATAATTTTCAACCAAATAGACGAATTGTTGACTCGAAGCATATATATTAAAAGAGATAAACTTTCAAATCAAAATAATGAAATTTCTGACCATGAAAGACTTTTAAGTCAATAAATAAAATAAGTTTCAACGAAAATGTTGAATTATCAACAAAAAAAGATGAATTTTTAACTGAAAAATTAAATTTTCGAACAAATAATTGAATTTTCCACGAAAAATATGAACTCTCTACCCAAAAATAAGAATTTTTAATAATATAATACCATTTTAACCAAATAGTTGAATTATCAACCAGGAAGAATTGATTTTTATCCAAAAAGACGAATTTTCAACAAATTATGTCAATTTTCAACCGAGTAGTTTAATTTTTAAACTTTGGATTTTCTACGAAACAGTTGAATTTTACAACCCAAAAATATGTTTTTTAACAAAAAAAAAAACACAAATTTTTAAACTTTGGATTTTCTACGAAACAGTTGAATGTTACAACCCAAAAATATGTTTTTCAACAAAAAAACAAAAATAATAATTTTTGACCAAATACTTGAATTTTCAATTTGAAACATTAATTTTTGACAAAAAAAACACAAGAAATTTTCAACAAAATAGTTCAATTTTAAAACCACTAGATGAACTCTCAACTAAAAGCATGAATTTTTTACCACAAAAATTTATTTTTAAGAAAGTAGTTTAACTTTCAACTAGAGAATTAAATTTTTAACGTAAAATGATGAATTTTCAACAAAAATTGTAATAGTTGATTTTTTAACCAAAAAATTTTAATCCTAAATATAAAATAGTTGAATTTATCCAAAAATATTAATTTTAAACAGAATGTTTGAATCCTCAACTAAGACAGAATGATTTTCAACCAACAAGTTGCATTTTTAATCAAAAAAGATCAAATTTGTACCAATACAAGTTGAATTTTTAAAAAAGCATAAAAAAAAGAAATTTCATCTAAAATGTTGAATTTTCAAGACAAAAAGATGAGCTTTCAACAAAACAAACACATTTTCGAAAAAATAAATTCATTTTTAGCGAAAAATATGAACATTCTACTAAAAAAGAAGAATTCTCCACAATATAATAAAATTTTAATCAAATACTTGAATTTTCAACTAAGAAAAATGATTTTCTGTCCAAAAAGTCGAATTTTCAACAAATTATATCAATTTTCAACCTAATAGTTGAATTTTTAAGATTCGGATTTTCTACAAAAAAGTTGAATGTTACAACAATAAAAATATGTTTTTTAACAAACAAATAAAAATAATAATTTTTGACCAAATAGTTGAATTTTCAATTTGAAAAAATTAATTTTTGACAAAAAAACACAAGAAATTTTCAACAAAATAGTTCAATTTTCAAACCACTAGATGAACTCTTAACTAAAAGCATGAATTTTTTACCACAAAAATTTATTTTTAAGAAAGTAGTTTAACTTTTAACTAGAGAATTAAATTTTCAACGTAAAATGATGAATTTTCAACAAAAATTGTAATAGTTGATTTTTTAACCAAAAAATTTTAATCCTAAATATAAAATAGTTGAATTATCCCAAAAATATTAATTTTAAACAAAATGTTTGAATCCTCAACTAAGACAAAATGATTATCAACCAACCAGTTGCATTTTTAATCAAAAAAGATCAAATTTTTACCAAGTGAGATTAATTTTGAAATAAAAATGATGAATTTTCAATACAAGTTGAATTTTCAATAAAGAAATTAAATTTCATCCAAAATGTAGAATTTTCAAAACAAATAGATGATCTTTCAACAAAAAAATACATTTTCGAAATAATAAATGCATTTTCAACGAAAAATATGAGCATTCTTCTAAAAAAGAAAAATTATCCAGAATATAATATAATTTTAACCAAATACTTGAATTTTCAACCAAGAAAAATTATTTTCTTTCCAAAAAGAATGAAAAAGATAAATTTTCAACTACGAAGGAAATACTTTAATTTTCGACAAAACAGTTGAATTTTACAACCCAAAAATATGCGTTATCACAGAAAGAAAATTTCAACCAAATAGTTAAATTTTCAATAAAAAAAATTGATTTTTGACAAAAAAGTCAAATTTTAAAAAAAGTCCAATTTTTAACCAAATAGATTAATTTTTAACTGAAAGCTTGACTTTACAGTCAATAAAGAAAATAAAAATTCAAAATGTTGAATTTTCAAGACAAAGAGATGACCTTTCAAAAAAAAAAAAAAATCAATTTTCAAACAAATAATGAAATTTCAACGAAAAATATGAATTTTTTACTAAAAAACGAGAACTCTCAACAATATAATAAAATTTCAACCGAATAGTTTAGTTTTTGAACAAGAAGAATTATTATCTATCAAAAAGACGAATTGCCATTAAATTAATGAATTTTCAATAAAAGTTGAATTTTCAATAAAGAATAAAGAAAAGAAATTTAATCCAAAATGTTGAATTTTCAAGACAAATAGACGAGCTTTCAACAAAAAAATACATTTAAAAAAAATAATAAATGCATTTGCAACGAAAAATATGAACATTCTACTAAAAAAGGAGAATTCTCCACAATATGATACAATTTTAACCAAATTCTTGAATTTTCAACCAAGAAAAATTATTTTCTGTCCAAAAAGACGAATTTTTAACAAATTAGATCAATCTTTGAGCAAGTAGTTGTGTATTCAATCTGAAAAAGATAAATTTTCAACTACGAAGGAAATACTTTAATTTTTTACAAAACAGTAGAATTTTAAAACCCAAAAATATGGGTTATCACAAAAAAATTTTTTTTCAACAAATAGTTAAATTTTCAATTAGAAAAATTGATTTTTGACAAAAAATTCAAATTTTCACGAAATGAATTTCCACTAAAAATAAAGAATTCTGAACAGTATAATAAAATTTTAACAGAATAGTTTATTTTTTAAACAAGAATTTCCAATAAATTACATCAATTTTGAACCAAGTATTTTAATTTTTGAACTAAAAAAGGCCAATTTTTAACCGCGAAGTGAATACTTTAATTTTCTACAAAACAGTTGACTTTTACAATTCAAAAAATTAATTTTGGACAAAAAAAACAGACGAATTTTTAACGAAGTAGTTCAATTTTCAGCTAAATAAATGAATTACTAAAAGCATGAATCTTTAACCAAAAAAAAGTTATTTTGAGGAAAGTAGTTCAACTTTAAACCTGAGAATTGAATTTCCAACGTGAAATTATGAATTTTCAATAAAATACTTGAATCCTCAACTGAAACAGAATAATTTTTAAGCAAATTTTCTACAAAACAGTTGAATTTTACAACCCAAAAATTTCCATTTTCACAAAAAAATCATTTTTAACCAAATAGTTGAATTTCCAATTAAGAAAATTAATTTTTAATAAAAAAAAGGAATTTTCAAGAAAGAATGTCAATTTTGAACGAAATAGATAAATTGTTAAGTAGTTAAGTAGTTCGATTGTTAAGTAGTTCAACTTGTAACTAAGGAATTGAATTTTCAAAAAAAAAAAAAGAATTTTTATCAAAAATGGTAATATGTAGTGGATATTTTTCCCACAAAATATTTCAATTTGAAATGAAAAACAGTTGAATTTAACCAAAATGATAAATTTACAAAAATAACTTGAATCCTCAACCAAAAAATGCTATTGCAAAAAAATTTATTTTCCACTAGAAAGATGAATTTTCAACAAAGTACATCAATTTTCAACCATATAGTGATTTTTTGAACTAAAAAAAATAAATTTTTACCAAAAAAGGAAAAGCTGTATTTGCACTTAAAATAATTTTCAATAAAGAAACGAATTTTCTGCAAAACATGCAAATTTTTTACCAAAGAATTTAATTTTCAAGCCAAAACGACGAATTTTATGCAAGACACTTGAATTTCCAATACAAAAATATGCATTTTCGTAAAAAAATAATTTTCAACCGAAAAGTTGAATTTTTAATTCAAAAAATTAATTTTTAACAGACTAAAATTTTTTTAACGAAGTCGTTTAATTTTTAATGTGAAAAGATACATTTTATAGAAAAATTTTAATGGTTGGTATTTCAACCAAATAACATCATTCCCAAGCAAAAAGGATAACTTTTTAACAAAATTTTTGAATTTTCAATATGATAATTAAATTTTTAACCAAATATTAAAATTTTTAACTGCAAAAGATAAATTCTTAACAAGAAAATTTAATAGTATTTTTTCAACCGAAAAGACTGTGAAGCCTGCGATAAATAAATGACAATTTTAATAAATGACAGGATGAAAAATAATAGTTGAAATAAACATTGAAGTTAATTTCTCATATTTTTCAAATATCATGTTAAAAAACTGGAAATTATGTTTAAAAAATAAAGTTAATATTCTATTGCGTACTATTAATATTATTGCATGAAAAAATATTTTAAAAACATAAAACCCATGTGAGAAAGCATAAAAAAATCATCGACCCCCCCCCCACTAAAATAGTTGACATAATTTGATAAAAAATGAATGAAAAATTTCTACTCAAAAAATTTATCTTTCAGGATAGAAGAAAATAATTTTGATTATTTTATTTTTGGAAAAAGTTATCTTTAGACAAGAAGAGAATTGACTGTTGATCGATCTTATCAAACCCTTTTTTACCCAATGAAGATGAACAATGGTTTATCAGTCAGTAGAACAAGTGGTACATAGTCAGACAGTGTACGCCAAGCATCGCGTAGGTAAAACAGAATTCAGTGATACCATCGATGGATACTGGTTTTCTCGAAACTACAGAGCTTTCACAACAGGTGGCTATATTCTTATCTTGCAAATATTTCTATTATTATTTTGTTATATTATAAATAAATAATTTGGATTTTTTAAAATTAGCTCGTGAGACTAAAATAAATTAATTTACTTTTAGACTCAACAAGTCAAGAATCAAATAGCAATTGTCTAAATATGGGTACAAATAATTTAATTAACTATAATCGATATATTTTACAATGATTTATTATAAATATAATCTAAGAGATGGTTTTGAAAAATTAATTTGTAGAGTATATTTAAAAAGATTTCAAAGAAGAATTTTATAATATAATTTTTCTGAAATAAAATAGATATTTGGAATATTCAAATTTCCTGTAAAAATCATATTGAATATAAATTTTCCTTGAATCAGTTACTCAGAGCCTTTTTGTTTAAATTAATATTATTATTTGTTACTTTTTTCTAACTAAAAAGTCACAAAAAAGCTGAAAATTTCAGGAAAACCCGCAACATTCTAGCTTCAGTCTAAGAGAGAATATTTATAAACCATAATAAATTGTTTAAACAATTGTGTTTGTTAACATGCATTAATTATCATTTCACTGAGTGAACAGTAAACAAAAAGTCACAGATTCTAAAAAAAACCGCACTTTACTAGGATTAATATAGGAGAAAATAGTTATAAACAATAATAATATTTTAAAACAATTATTTTTGTTAAATTGCAAGTCGTAAAAAAACGCGCACCTATCTAGCATTAGTGTACGAGAAAATAGTTATAAACAAACTGTAGGAAAACTAAATCGGTTCAAAAGATATTTAGCTGTTTGAGAAGTATTGAAAATATTGGAAAATAATTTACATCATGACAAATTTCAAAAAAGGTAAAAAAAAAAGTAAAATTTTGAAGATTTCAAAAAAAAAGGAACTTGTAAAGAATTTTTAAAGATTTCCACTTTCTAGAGAATAAAAAAAATCTTAAGATCCGTGGGCAAATTTCAAATGATTTTTCATTCTTAATAAATAAATTTTGAGAGAGAATTAAAAAAACTTTTATAAAAGTTCAAATGATTTCCTACGATTTCGAAAAAAAGTGTAAAAATTTTTTAATACAATTTTTCAATTTTGCAACTTTACAGAATTTAAAAGAATCGAGTAATTTTCGGAAGTATTTAGAAGTTTTAAAAAGATTCAAAAATAATTTGAAAATTAAAAACAAAATGCAGATTTCTAAAGATTTCAAATTGAAAATTTAGATGATTTTTAAGAATTTTGAAATGTTCAAAGAGAATGAAAAAGTTTTCTTAATATTCTTACGAAAATGTTGAATGTTTTTCTATTTTATTATTATTAAGTTTCACAAATTTATGCAGAATTTGAAAAAAAATTTAGGAAGAGTTCAAGTCATTTTAATAGATTTTAGTAAAGGAATAAACATAATAAGCTGATTAATTTCCTTATCATTTTAATTAATTCTAGCAGAGGATTTCGAAAAATTAATTTGAAGAGAATATTTAAAAAGATTTTTAAAAATTTCATGAAGCTTTCTAGCCTGTTTAAACGATATTTAGGAATTTGCAAAGGTTTAAAGGATTACAAAAATTTCAAAACTTAAAATGATTCCTGAAAATTTATAAAATATATTTAAATTTTTATCAAACTTCTAAAAGTTTTTCAATATTTTTTCAACTGACTCGAATTCTTCCTAATATTTTGTAACATCTCGTAAAATGAAAAAAAAGGTTTAAAAAATGTTTCTAGATTCTTTTTCAATACACATAAAATGTACAAAAATCTTTTCGAATTTTCTCCAGAATATCCGAATCTCATTTAAGTTCTATCAGTATCAGTTTTATGTAGACAAACTTTATTTTGTAAAAATAAGTTATTATTAGGATGAGAAAATTTGATTATAAGGTGACTTTTCGTAGAAAAATTAAGATTTTTTAATTCTTCAACTAGAAATTGTTTTAAAAATTTGATTTAATTTGTTTTTTAGTATAAGTAAACACTTGCATAGTAAAGCTCTCTCTGAAGAATTTATTTATAATACATAAAAAATGGTGTGGAGAAATATTTGTTTAAACAGTTGGAAAATCAGATTATTGTAACGATGAACCAGCACAATTTTAGTAGAAAATAATTTTTGTCGACAACAAACTGATACAGTGGATTATTTGTTCAAATACATTGTTGATAACGATGAAGCAAATGTGCAATAGAACTTTGATATTGTTTGAATCTATATTTAATCATTATAATAAGCAAGGAGCTCATTTAAGTAATTTGTTATGAGATAGAAAATCATAGACATTTTTGTAATGTCTAATTTTCTTGCTGTATTTGTTCATATATTTTTGAATCCAGAGGGAAATTCTAAAATCGGCTTCGAATGTTCACTTAGAAATTTAATGCAGAACATTTCCTAACAAAGAGCTATCATATCCGTTCAGAATTACAGGATGTGAACTTTTTTAAACAGAGAATACCACATCTGTCCAAATGTGAGACGTCGACGACGACGACGATGACGACGGAATTCTGAAATCGGTTTCGACAGTCTTCTTAGAAATTTAATGCAGATGATTTCCAAAGAAAAAACTTTCAAATCCGTTCAAAATTACAGACTGTGGACTATTTTGAACAGTGAATACAAGATCTGTCCTACTGTGAGACGTGGACAGCGACAAAGACGACGACTACGAGAACGACGATGAAGACGACGATGAAATTATAAAATCGGCTTCGACAGTATTTTTAAAAATTTAACGCAGATGATTTCCAAAGATTGGACTTTCAAATCTGTTTAGAATTACAGGCTGCGGACTATTTTGAACAGTAAGTACCAGATCAGTCCCGCTGTGAGACGCTGACAATGACGACGACAATGGCGACTATGAGAACGACGACGAAGATGAACTTCTAAAATCTGCTCTGACAGTCTTTTTAAAAATTCAACGCAGATAATTTCGAAAGAAAACACTTTCAAATCCGTTCCAAATTACAGACTGTGATCTGTTTTGGAGAGTAAATACCAGATCCATCCCACTGTAAGACGCCAACAACGACGACTACGACAACGAGGGCTACGAGAACGACGACGACGAAGACGAATTTTAATTCATTCAGAATTACAGGTTGCGAACTATTTCGAACACAAAATACCAGATAAGACCTACTGTGAGACGCCAAGAACGACGATGATGACGACTATGATAACGACGACAACGACTACCTTTTGAAATCTGCTTTGATAGTGTTCTTAGAAATTTATTGCAGATAATTTCATAAAAAAAAACTTTCAAATGCGTGAAGAATAACGGGCTTTGGACTTTTTTGCACAGTAAATACCAGATCAGTCCCGCTGGAAGACGCTGACAATGACGACGAGCATAACGACTATGAAAACGACGACGGCGACGAAATTTTAAAATCTGCTTTGGCAGTCTTCTTAGAAATTTGATGCAGATAATATTAAAAGAAAACAATTTAATATCCGTACAGAAGTACAGGAAGTGACTCAAGCTGAAGAGTAAATACCAGATCCGTCTCACAGTCAGACGCCGACAACGACGAGAACGACGACTACGAGAACAACGGCGCCCAAGAAGACGAAATTCTAAAATGGGCTTCTACGGTCTTTTCAGAAATTTGATGCAGATAATTTCGAAAGAAGAAAATGTTTAATTCATTCAGAATTACAGGATGCGAACTATTTTGAACAGTAAAGACCAGATCAGTCCCACTGTGAGACGCCCAGAACGACGACTGTAACGACAACGAAGACGTTGAAGAAGACGGAATCCTAAAATCGGTTTAGATAGTCTTCTTGAAAATTTATTGCAGATAATTTCAAAAGAGAAAACTTTCAAATCCATTCAGAATTATAGGCTGTGAAATATTTTGAACAGTAAATACCAGATCAGTCCCGCTGTGAGACGTCGACAATGACGACAACAATGACCACTATAATCATGACGACAACGACGAACTTCTAAAATCTGTTTTGACAGTCTTCTTAGAAATTTAATTCAGATAATTTTCAAAGTAAGAACTTTCAAACCCGTTCAAAATTACAGGCTGTGACCCATTTTGAAGAGTAAATACCAGATTTGTCTAACAGTAAAGCGCCGACGAACGATAGCGACGACTACGAGAACGACGAAGACGAAGAAGAAGACGGAATTCTGAAATCGGCTTAGACAGTCTTCTTAGAAATTTATTGCAGATAATTTCGGAAGAGGAAACTTTTGTATCTGTTGAGAATCACAGGTTGTGGATGATTTCAAACAGTAAAAATCAGATCAGTCCCACTGTGAGACGCCGGCAACGACGACTACAAGAACGACGACAACGAAGGAGACGGAATTCTAAATTCAGCTAAGACAGTCTTCTTAAAAATTTAATGCAGATAATTTGGAAAGGGGAAACTTTTCAATCCATACAGAATCATAGGCTGTGGAATATTTTAAACAGTGAATACCAGATCTGTCTCGCTGTGAGACTCCAGCAATGACGACGAGAGTGACCACTATAAGAATGACGACGCCGATGATTTTCAAAAATCTGATTTGACAGTCTTATTAGAAATGTAATGCAGATAATTTCCAAAGTAGAAACTTTCAAATCCGTTTAGAATTACAGGCTGTGACCTATTTTAAAGAATAAATACTAGATCTGTCTCACAGTAAGACGCCGACAACGCACAGTGGGGCAAAAAAAGTACCCGTGGACAAATCAATTTTTAGCCTACACTATTCATCCAATTTGAACGCACTGTTTTTTAAAATTTAAGTTTCTTAAATTTTGAGAAGATTTGTGTCCTTAGATTTTTTTTGAATTGTTTAAAAATTTGTTATTTAACAACAAAGTTGAAATTTTTTAAAACATTTTTCCCAATTGATATTTCGTTTCGGACATTCACAATCATCAAAGAAGATCCTTAAACAGTATTACATCTATACGGGAATAACTTCCAGTTGGTAAGAATGATTAAAAAAAATTGTTATTATGTTATAAACAATTTAATGAAGGAAAGTCATTTTTTGGGATTGGCAATGTTTAGCTCATTGAAATTAACAGATTTTGTATAAAATGTGGGAGAAATGAATGTTCCGTTACCATGATTTGAGAATAGATGCTTCTTCGTAATTGTTTAAACAATTTTTATGAACAAATTCACAGTTTCGCGACTTTTTAATGAATAGGCTTAATTTTTGCTCACGGAATCAACTAGACATGTTCTTCCTATGACTCTCCACAGTGATACTTTGCAAATTGACAACAAATATTCATTATTTAAACAATTTTCATAAACAAATTCACAGATTCGCGATTTTCCAATGAATAGGCTCAATTTTAGTTTACGGAATCAACTAAGAATGTCTTTCCAATGACCCTTTGCTAGGATACTTTGCAAATTGACAATAATTATTCCATATTTAAATATTTTTTACAAACAAATTCACAGTTTGGCGATTTTTCAATAAACAGGCTCAATTTTTGTTTACAGAATCAACTAGGGATGTCTTTCCGATGACTCTTTGCTATGATAGTGAGCAAACTGACAACAATTATTCATTATTTTAATAATTATTATAAACAAATTCACATTGCAACTATTTTTCAATGTATAGTCTAAACTTTCACTCTTTCTATTCGCAGCGCAGCGTACACAAAAGGCAATTGATTGTCTGCCGATCTTACGATGACGATCTATATCGATCTTCCAAGCTTTTGGATGCTACGTGAGATCATTGGATTGAGAAACAATCGAAGTTGTCAATCCGCAAAAAATGGACACAAAATGCATTCGTTTATAACAATTGTTCAAATCATGAATAATTATTGTCAATTTGCAAAGTATCATAGTAAAGTATCATCGGAAAGACATTCTTAGTCGATTCCGTATACAAAAATTGAGCCCGTTCATTGTAACTGTGAAATTGTTTACAAAAAATGTTTAAATAATGAATAATTGTTGTCAATTTACGAAGTATCATAGCAAAGAGTCATCGAAAGACATTCCTACTTGATTCCGTAAACAAAAATTGAGCCTATTTATTGAAAAATCGCCAAACTGTGAATTTGCTTATAAAAATGGTTTGAATAATGAATAATTGTTGTCAATTTGCAAAGTATCATAGCAAACAGTTATCGGAAAGACACTCCTAGTTGATTCCGTAAACAAAAATTGAGCCTATTCATTGAAAAATTGCCAAACTGTAAATTTGCTTATAAAAATTGTTTAAATACTGAATAATTATTGTCAATTTACAAAGTATCATAGCAAACAGCCATCGGAAAGATATTCCTACTTGTTTCCGCAAACAAAAATTGAGCCTACCCTTATGAAAAAGAAGTATTGGAAAGTATTAGATCTAATAAGTTTTTCGCGAATAAGTATTGGAAGTCCAATACTTTTTCGCGAAAAAAGTACTGGATCCAATACTTACCAATACTTCTTTTTCATAAGGGTATTTATTGAAAAATCGCTAAACTGTGAATTTGCTTATGAAAATTGTTTAAATAATCAATAATTCTTGTCAATTTGCGAAGTATCATAGCAAAGTGTCATCCAAAAGGCATTCCTACTTGATTCCGTAAACAAAAATTGAGCCTATTAATTGAAAAATCGCCAAACTGTGAATTTGCTTATGAAAATTGTTTAAATAATCAATAATTCTTGTCAATTTGCGAAGTATTATAGCAAAGAGTCATCGGAAAGACATTCATACTTGATTCCGTAACCAAAAATTGAGCCTATTTATTGAAAAATCGCCAAACTGCGAATTTGTTTATAAAAATTGTCTAAATTCCCAATACCTTCTCATTGAGATGAGAATGAAAAAATAGTGACAGAAAATTTGGTTTAATCTGAATACACACGTCAGACGTCAGTTGTCAATCAATAAGATGTTCCCTACCCTTCTCTCTGTCCCTGTAGTGAGGCTGCAAGAGGTTGATGCGTGATGCAGACAACCACTTCAACTCTCTCCCTGCCTCTCTTTCTCTCCTACAGCCAGGCTCGAAACGAGGCGTCGATGGTGGGGTGGGTCGGTTTCTATTTTCGGAATGTGGGTCACCCTTAAACCCGAGCTTGTCCCGTGACGTCACAGGAGCGAGCGGTCGTCCTAGCAACAAGGACGCCGGGTCAATTACCTTCCTCAACGAATAGGTTAGAGGTTATGGTATCGGAAGTGGGAAATCCATAGTTTCGGGACTCAACCCTTTTTCCACCTTTACAATTTACCATATTGGGATGAAGAGATGCAAATTTTTTTTACGATTTCAAGTAATTTAGGACACTATTCATCGATAAATGTTAGGAATATGAGGAAATCATTTCTCCTTTCACTCGAAAAACCGAATTTCGAAAATATGAGAATGGCAAGAGATTAGGGACGATTTGGTTTTTCCGCCTTGAAAACGGAAAATGTTTTGAAACTTTTTCATCTCCCTGAAACATTGTGAGTATTGGCAACATTAGGGTGGTCAAAAAAACTTCTTCTTTGATAGAAGACAATGCTCCCAATGTTCGAGAATTTCGAAAAAAGAAATTGCATTCTTTTCTTTTCAAATTTGTCAATATCAAGATGTGCCCTTGAACCTATGAAATTAATATGGGATTTAAATGGGGAAAGTTCAGTTTTTAAAAAAATTGGGGAAAAATCTACTTTTTATTAACTATTTTCAAATTGAATTTCAGTCACTGCTTAATAAATATTCAAGGAATCCTTTCAACCCCATAAATTTCAAATTTTGATGCCCCTAACACTTTGTGTTGTACCCGAAAATGTCCCGAAAATTCAGAATGGACACATTTACAATTGACAAGTTTACATGTATTTTTAAGCAAATTATAATCTATTATAATTATAATTATAATTATTATCTATTATTATATTATTATAAATAATGATTAATTCTTAAGAAATTTTAATTTACCGTTTAAATATTCAAAAGCTTATAATTTTTTGAAATAATTACACAGGGAGTGAATTTTGGAAGGAATATTTTGTGTTAAATACATTTTGTAATTGTGTAAACAATTGGCATTTGTTTAATTGTTTTTCCATGCCACATCATGAAAAGTTAGAATTTTTTCGAACTAATTATACACTTACTGAACGTTAGGCATACTATTTTTTGTTTAAGAAATTATTAAATTGTTCATGAAACCATTTTTAATCATTCACTAATGAATGTTCATGGAAAAGATGCAGAAAATTTTAGTTTTTTGAATTCCCTTATACAATTCTGGTCATTAGTAAGATATAGTTTCTTTCAGAAGTTATAAACAAATATATAATAAACAATAAAAAAATAAAAAATAATAAAATAAATTATAATTTCCTCCACCTTTCCAGTAAAAAGTCAGATGTGAATGGTGATCAATTCTTCAAACATTTAATAATGTCTTAAACAACAAATACTACTCTTATCATTCATTAAGAAAATAATAACTTTTCACAATTGAAAAATTCCTCAAACGAGAAATATTATCCTCAACATCCATGATTTAAAGGAAAACTAAAAATTGAAAAAAAAATTTAAACAATTTGAAATTAGTTCATGAATACTTTCAAACTTCTTAATTAGAGAATACAAAAAATTCATGCCTATAGTTATGCTAGATGGTTGCGCCTTTTTCAAAATTTTCACCTTTTTCTCAACTTTTTATTTAGAGTAAGGTAATATTTGATTAAAATTAACAAACATAATTGTTTAGACCATTAATTTATATTTTTAATAATAATCTCTTAAAGAAAATGCTAGAAAGTTGCTGTTTTTTCTAAAATATTAAACTTTCAGTCCACTTTTCACTTAGAGCGAGGTAAAAATTAATAAAATTTAAAAAACATAATTTTTCAAACAAATTATTACTGTGTCTGACTATTTTTTCCCAAACTCTATAGTAATGCTAGATATTCGCGGCTTTTTCTTAAATTTTCCACTTTTTGTAAACTGTCGATTTAGTGAGGTGATAATTATTGCAAGTCGACAAACATCATTGTTTAAACAATTCATTATTGTTTATGACTATCCTCTCTCAGATAATTGTTAGAAAGTTGCGATTTTTCTGAAATTTTGAACTCTGCTTTATTTTTAGATATGAACAAATAGTAAATAAATAGAGATAATCATTATTTAAACAATCTTTTTTTTGTGAATATATTTTTCTGAAGTAAAACAGATATATGAAATATTCTTCAAATTTTTTGTAAAGATCATATTAAATGTAGATTTTCCTTCGAAGTAGTCATTGAGCAACTTTTTGTTCAAATAAATATTAATATTTATTATTTGTTTTTAACAAAAAAGTTAAAGAAAGACTGAAAATCTCAGGAAACCCCGCAGCTTTCTACCATCACTCTAAGAGAAGATAGTTATAAACCATAATAAATTGTTTATACAATTTTCATTGTTAACTTGCATTATTTATTATATAAGTAAGTGAAAAGTGTGAAAAACTGAAAATTCCAAAAAAACCGCATCTATCTAGCATTAATATAGGACAAAATAGTTATAAACAATAATCACATTTTTAAACAATTATGTTAAATTTCATTAATTATTATCATACTTTGAGTGAAAAGTAGCCAAAAATTTAAAAATTTGAGAAAAACCCGCAACATTCTAACATTATTTGAAGAGAATATTATTATAAATATTAATAAATTTTTCGAGTTATTATGTTTGTTAATTTGAGTTGATTATTAAATCACTCTAGTTGAAAGTGGACCAAAAGTGGAAATTTCGAGAGAAAACTCCAACTTAATAACATTATACTAAGAGAATATTATTATAAATGATAATAAATCGTTTAAATAATCATTTTTGTTGAATTTAATTCACTATTGCCTCGATCTAACTCAAAAGTTGAAAGAAGTAGAAAAAAAGTAGAAAAAATTTGGAAAAAACCGCGACTTTCTAACTCTATTCTAAGAGAAAAATTGCAATAAACAATAATAAATTATTTAAAAAATTTATGTGAACATCTGATCATCAGTAGAAAGTCATATTTTATATTCCGGAAACGATTTGTACTAAAATAAAATAATAATTACCTACAGAAACTTTCAAATCCCTAGTTTTCACTAATGGTGTTTTTCGGGACACTATAAAACCGAAAATAATTTTTGATTCTTATTCTATGGCTAATTTTGAAGAGAAACATTAAGGGTCAACTCGATACACCGATAATGACAAGTCTATGTAAAATTTACGAAAACGTATTTTTCATGTATAGAAGTCCTGAAAATAAAAACAAGAATCCAACGACCAAATTTGGACAACCACCATAAAATGCTCCTATTGTAATTAAAAAAAAAAGTTTTTCTTACAAAAAAAAAAGCATTTCTGTAGACAAAAATGAAAGAAAGGAAAGGGGATTTGGTTGATTGCCTTCTCATCTTTCTTTCCTCTTTTTTATTTTCGTCCAAATAATTTTTTTTTTTTTTACAAGAAAAAGTTTATTTGTTTTTTTAAATTACAATAGAAGCATTTTATGGTGGTTGTCCAAATTTAGTCGTTGGATTCTTGTTTTTATTTTCAGGAATTCTATACATTAACTTGAGTATTGGACGTTAAATAGGATTTTGAATTTGATTTGAATCTAATTTAAAATTCTTAAATTTTAACATATTTTTCTTTCTTATGGGAAATACTTGTTAAACCTCGTGGGCCTTACGGGTCCTCTAAATATAAGATTAAATGATTTTTAAAGCATGAACTATAAAAGAAACACGCTCTAAAAGAAAACCAAGAAAAATGTTTAAAAAAAAAAAAAACTTTTTCTTAAAAAAAAAAAAAAATTTCTTCGGACAAAAATAAAAAAGAGGAAAGGGGATTTGGTTGGTTGCCTTCTCATTTTTCTTTCCTCTTTTTTATTTTTGTCCAAAGAAATTTTTTTTTTTAAAGAAGCAGTTTATTTGTTTTTTTTTAATTACAATATAAGCATTTTATGGTGGTTGTCCAAATTTGGTCGTTGGATTCTTGTTTTTATTTTCAGGAATTCTATACATTAACTTGAGTATTGGACGTTAAATAGGATTTTAATCTAATTTAAAATTCTTAAATTTTAATGTATTTTTCTTTCTTAAGGGAAATACTTGTTAAACCTTATGGGCCTTACGGGTCCCCTAAATATAAGAATAATTGATTTTTAAAACATGAACTAGAAAAGAAACACGCGCTAAAAGAAAACCAAGAAAAATTAAGAAAAAATAAATAAAATTTTTCTTGAAAAAAAAAAATTTCTTCGGAAAAAAATAAAAAAGAGTAATGGGGATTTTTAATTGAGAAAAGAAAGGGTTGGATGCCTTCTCATCTTTCTTTCCTTTTTTTTTATTTTGTCCAAAGAAATTTTTTTTTTTTTTTTTTTTTTTTTTTTTTTGAGAAAAAGTTTATTTGTTTTTTTAAATTACAATAGAAGCATTTTATGGTGCTTGTCGAAATTTGGTCGTTGGATTCTTGTTTTTATTTTCAGGAATTCTATATATTAACTTGAGTATTGGACGTTAAATAGGATTTTGAATTTGATTTTAATCTAATTTAAAATTCTTAAATTTTAACGTATTTTTCTTTCTTATGGGAAATACTTGTTAAACCTTATGGGCCTTACGGGTCCCCTAAATATAAGAATAATTGATTTTTAAAACATGAACTAGAAAAGAAACACGCGCTAAAAGAAAACCAAGAAAAATTAAAAAAAAAAAAAAAAAAAAATTTTCTTGAAAAAAAAAAAAAAATTTCTTCGGACAAAAATAAAAAAGAGGAATGGGGATTTGGTTGGATGCCTTCTCATCTTTCTTTCCTTTTCTTTATTTTTGTCCAGAGAATTTTTTTTTGTTTGAGAAAAAGTTTTTTTGTTTTTTTAAATTACAATAGAAGCATTTTATGGTGGTTGTCGAAATTTGGTCGCTGGATTCTTGTTTTTATTTTCAGGAATTCTATACATTAACTTGAGTATTGGACGTTAAATAGGATTTTGAATTTGATTTGAATCTAATTTAAAATTCTTAAATTTTAACGTATTTTCTTTCTTATGGGAAATACTTGTTAAACCTCATGGGCCTTACGGGTCCTCTAAATATAAGATTAATTGATTTTTAAAGCATGAACTATAATAGAAACACGCGCTAAAAGAAAACCAAGAAAAATGTTTAAAAAAAAACAACTTTTTCTTAAAAAAAAAAAAAAAAAAAAATTTCTTCGGACATGTGTGTGGATATGTGTGTGTGTGTGTGGATGTGTGGATGTCACGCTTTTTTTTGAACACGATAACTTGAAAACGGTCGCAGATAAATTGATGAAATTTGGAGGGCTTATTTTCCTGACTATTATATTGAAACTGACCGAAGGATTTCTAAAAATATTTGTTGAATTTTTTCTGAGCACTTAATAATATTTGAAAAATCGTTTTTTTATAGTGAAACTTTTTTCATTAACATAATTCAAAGTTGATGCAAGGATATAAAAGATTCCTTGGTTCGAGACGAATCGATTGACCTATAATATTAATATATTTTATTAAAGCGTAGGGAAGTTATGGTAATTTATATATTTTGAAAATCGGTTTTTTATAGTAAAACTTTTTTCATTTACATAAGTCAAAGTTGATACAAGAACAGAAAAGATGTGTTGATTCGAGTCGAAT
>CAKNYM010053911.1:261298-281074 GCA_932195095.1 Andricus curvator | reverse complement strand
TGAACTTTCGAGTTCGAACTGCTAATCTATAATAATAATAAAAATATAATCATGGAACTATTTAACTACCGAACTGCTGTCTTTTTTATGAAAGCAAACTCTTTCAGAATTATGTTTATTCTTCGATTAACTACATGTGAGTTCGTATGGATAATACCAGAATTAGGCAAAAGTGAAACTAAAAAGTAAAATTCGCTTAAAATGAATTTCGCTACCTTTTTGATGCATTGTTTGTCAATAGCTATAACACTACAGTGTGTGAAAATTTAACAAAAGTCTAATTCTCTACGTGACATAGGTAAATATATTAGAGCAAATTCCGCAACGTTTCAGGCAATGTTGATTGTGGAAAATAACCAAGATCCTGGAATTGATAACATTACTGGTGAAATTTCGAGAAGTGTTCCAAGTCAAAAAATCTGTTTCAACAAAGCAAGAGTTGAAAATGCAAACAATTTTAGCAGTAATCCACTTTACAAATAAACTCGAAAAACACTTTTCATACTCATCCAGTTCTCGGAAGACAATTTGTATTCCTCTCGTTTGACTGACCAATTAGCTTTCATCAGCGAAATATCACCAACGCTAATTTGGCCAAAATCTTTGTTGTTTGTTCTACATCAGGAAAACAGTATTCTTCGGAAAGAATTGCTTATCTCTCTATGGTCAAAACATATTCTGGACTTCACGATTCTGGAACTTGTACAGAAAACCCAAAAAACAGATCTTCTTCTGGAAGATTATCAAATCGAAGTAATGACACATTATTATAATCTATTTAGCGAAACTTACGCAAGAAAGAAGTACTCTCCAAAATCTGATTTCTTTCCGAATAAGCTGCTCGATATGAATGGATTTGAAATGCTTGTGGCTTCAGTCAATGAACCACCCTATACCTACATGACGAGAAATGCAACTGGATATCCGATTGATGTTTATGGACCAGGCATACGTATGAGAAATGCTTTCGCAAGAGCGATGCATTTTAAGATCAAGGATATAACGTAAAATAATACAGATTGGGGAAAGGACAATTGCGATAGAACCAAAACTACTGAATTGACACGCAATCTTGCATACAACCAGATTCGATTCGAGGCTAATTGGGCTTCAAAAATCATTATCTGTGAGGACATAAGTAAAGGAAGTTATCCATTTGATCTTTCACGAATCATTCCAGTGCTACCAATCCTCTTCGAGAAATCGCCTTTGACTCCAATTCGAGCAATGGTTTTCAACACAATTGTCGTCATCGGCTCAATTATCGTTCTAAACTGTCTTCTCTTTTACGTTTTAAAATTTGACGCAAATTTATGGACACTATCGCATATGTTCCAAATTGCTGTGGCTGTCCCAGTGCTCCATCCCCTCAAAGTACTACAGAAAAATTTGTTTTTGGATCTTTTCTTATCGCATCACTCTTTCTTAGTTCTACCCTCTTTTTTCCTGCTGACTGCCGTGCAGTTGACAAAAAATTCAGAGGTGAAGATAGAAAGCTTCGCTGATCTACAAAATACGAACCTGAAACTATGCATGACAAGGTACATTCAAACGCTTTCAACTGGCGAAATAGAAGATAACAAGATTCTTAAAAAACTTAATGAAGAAGCCCGATATCGTGGAAACATTTGAGAAATGTGTAGAATATTTAAAGGCACACAAAAACATCACATGTATTGCTCAGACTGCTCGAGCTCAATGCCTCGTAGGAAAACACAACACTGAAAGAAAGGAACGTGTTTTAAAGATTGGTAAACAAGGTTTTAGCGAACATTATTTATTAATGCGTTTTGAGTTTCGTTCACCATATGTTGAACGCTTTGATCAATTGCTCTTGAGGTTGTCACAAGCATTCGAAGAAGAAATAGCAACAAATATCAAGACACCACTTATTTTGATTGCCTTCAGCGAGTTTCTTTGTTCCATTATGGTCTTTATTTGTGAATTGCTTTTATCATTCTTCAGTAACAGAAACTCAACAAATAAGTAATTTAGGACATGAGTTTGACAACTGGATGAAGGAACATTTGTTGTTGGCCCATCAGGAATACTCTTTAATTTGTTATTCAGGTGCTAATGTCAAATGGTTTTTATACAGTTCTCATTATCAATTCTCCAATTGGATTAAGTAGTTTGTTAGTTAACACGTTCTTCCTGCGAATTTTATTAGCATATAAAAATTACTTTTTACCTTATCAACGATCTGTTGTATAAGGAATCTAGTTTGAAATATCGTTCTTTCATGTGATTCACTATGTATTAAAAGTTCGAATTGTTTAATAAAAAATGTTATCCAAACTTTCGTTCTTTGTGTAAGATGAGTAACTACCACCAAAAACATCACGAATGGAAGAAAGCTTCGAAGTATAACTACATCAACTTGATAAATCAAACTTGGCCAAGTAAATTTTTTATGAAATACAATCTAGAAATTTTCAAAATGTGTTAAAAAAAGCCTTTTTGACATTACATAACTTGTTGAGATTATGTGATACTATCCACCAATCTCCCATACTCAGCAATTTGTTGTTAAAATAATTTTGCTTGTAACATTTAATCCTGCCAAGTTTCATAGTGTCTAATGTGGCTATTTATAAATGATTTATGATGGATTTAACGATTCTGAACGATAATCTAATTAATAATGGTAATTTGAAAAATCTTATGATTTTCTAAATCAAAAATACGAATTTTTGATAAGAATAACATAACAAAACAAAAAATAATCTAAATAGTAAAACTTGTTTAGAGTTGAATGAGTTTTGTTAAAAATAACCGATTTTCGTTGAAAAACGTTAATATAGCCTTAAATTGCTTCAAAATTCGAAGTCTTCTTTGAAATCTATACAGATATTTTCGGTGAAATATTTCTTGACATCTAATCAGACAGGCCGTTTTAATCAAGGAAAACAAAAATACATACATTAGCGGAAAAATGCAAACGGCTTACATATTAGGTATCAAATATGAATTTTTGGAGAATTTTCGAAGTAGTAGAAAATAGTAGAAAAAATTAAAACACGTACTTTGGGACGAATGTCGGACTTCGAAGACCCTACATGACTATTAAAAAAATTATACAATTGACTTTTCCACCATTTGACACAAAAATAGTAGTTTAGAATATTCCTGAAACTTCTGACTTCTTTAGTAATGTTCGATAGATGATATCCTTCAAAGACCACAATTTTTGTTTTATTTACGTTAATTTTGAGGTGCATGTTCTTCATGCTTGTATTCAGTTTGCTCAACATTCTTTGCAACTCTTCGATTGATTCTGCCATGACAACGTTACTATCCGCGAACGCTAACTCACGCACCCTTACTGTCCCGAGATCAACACCTTCTTCGTCGAAGAGGGCCATTCTTAGACACTTGTCCGCGTCAATAATTAATTTCGAGAAAATTTTAAAAAATACCGTTTTTTACATGAACTTGACATAAAACTGCTACTTTGCCTTTTTTGGAGCATGTTCAGGGTACAAACTTGGGGATCGGGGGGGAGGGGGGGATACAAAGTTATTGTCTGCAAATTATTCCTCGAACCTTCCTTAAGAGGGGAACAAACTTTACTTCACAAAAAGTTAATAACAAATACTTGTTTTTTCAATTTGTTCGAAAACCCATCTGTGTCTACTATAAAAGTTTTGATTACGCATACATTTTTTTTGGTACAAGTTTTATTATTTGGTTTTTGACTTAAAATTTACAGAAATTGATTACTAAAAATGGTGATCAAATTGTTGAATTATTGCGGCAAACAGGCAAATATTCGTTTGACAAAAAAAAAATTTTAAGTAAAAAAACGAACAAAAATGGTAATCAAATTATTGAATTTTGTTTAAATTACATTTTGAACCAAATGATAAAACTTTCAACCAAAAAAATGAGTTTTCAAATAAAATGTTTATAGTAGAATTATCAACAGAGAATAATGAATTTGCAACCAACAATAGTTGGATTTTCTTCTCAGTTCGCATTACTTTAATACTTTGAAAATATCAGAATAGAAAACTGGAAATTTTGGTTCAAAAATCAAGTTAATTTCCCATAACCGAGCTCGGTTTTCGAAAAAATGGAAAAAAAGAAGTACTTGTTATTAACTTTGTGTAAAGTTTGGTCACCTAAGGTTCAAGTAATAATTTGCACCCAATCACTTTCAATTCACCCCCCCCCCCCGCCGGTCCTCATGTATTGTGCCCTAGATATGCCCCAAAAGATGCAAAGTAGTTTTATGTAAAATTCATGCTAAAACGGTATTTTTAAGAATGTTTTCTAAATTAATTATTCACGTGGGCAAGTGTCTAAGAATGGCCCTCTTTGACGAAGAAGGTATGGATCTCGGGAAAGTGAGAGTGAGTGGGTTAGCGTTCGCATATGATAAGGTTGTAATGGCAGTCAATCGATTACTTGCAAACAATTTTGAGCAAATTGAACACAAGTATTAAGAACATGGGCCTCAAAATAAATGTAAATAAAACAAAAATTATGGCTTGCATAATTTTTTTAATTGTCATGTAAGGTCTTCGAAGTTCGATATTAGTATAGAAGTACATTTTTCAATTTTTCTACCATGTTCTAACACTTCAAAAAATTTTAAAAAAGTCACAATAAATACCTGATCTGTAAACCAACTGTGTGAATTTTTTACACTAATGTGTGTATTTTTGCTCCCGAGAATATTCGACTTAAAATATGTGAATGTCTGCCAAAATTTGAATTTCGCGCCAAGAAATGTTAAGAAAACTAATTAAATGTATTTTCGAAAGATCTTGAATTTCACATCAGGTTGCTTAAAATCTGTCAGAAACAATCCGAGATATACGCAAAAAACTGGGAAACCATAAACGTCCGGGTGGATAAGGCTCAAGGGCACTTTTCATATACTTATCCGGCTATGCCCTTAGGTTGGGAACTAAAGAGATTGATAAGTTTCACAGTTTACTCAAATTTCTGGAAAGTTTCAATAATGTCGTGGTATATTACACTGAGGCTGTCAGTGCTGTTCGGTGTTCTGTGATTCTAGTCTTGAGATAACGTTTTGTTTGACCAATATAGATTCTATCCTGAGGTGGGAATTTTACATTGCAATACACAAAATAATTCTTCCTATAAATGATTTCATTTTAGGTATCGCAAATAAATCCTCAAAAATTACAGAAAAAGATTTAAATTGTCTTAGGAATAATTTGAAATTTAGTTTGGAAAAACATCTCATATACATCTCATTATAGAAAAAGATGATTCTAATCAAAAAATGTTAAACGTCTTGAATGACTAACAAACCTATGAAGTTATAAAAAGACCCTATAAAACAAATCCAGTATGAACTAAACACCATGGTTAGAGAATGGTGGGATAGTTCTTCAATATATACAATTTATATAATAGCATACAATTTTTTCAGATTCACGAGTGGTTAACCACCTCTTTTCTACAGCATAATAAAATTACATAACGATAATCTAACTGTCAGCCCTGTCGCTTATTTCATAGGTTCACCACTATACAATTTATCACAATACTCAAAAACAATTCTTGAAGAAATTTTCAGCACCTCACAATACATTGTAAAAATTGTTTTATATATCATCACTGCGCTTAATTTATTTTTAAAATTACACGATTGCACGTACGGTCACTAACAAAAACAAAATCACAAGCTCATACGCTTTGAAAAATCGCAGCCGCTGGCAATTCAAACCCTAACTGAGTAACCTAAACCTAAGCCTATAAACCTAATGTACCGCATATGCAACGTTATTGTTTATTCAACAATATCAGCAATATTTGTTATCAACATTAAAAGTTAGAGATATCACTTGCATTTGCTGAAATCTGTAGCTCATTATGATATACATAAGTACTAAAATGAAAAAAGGACCTGTTATGAAAATTGGTCGTAAGTGTTTCGGAGAAATTCGGACGAATTTTTATTTCGAACGACATTTTCCGTATGTTGAACGTGTTAATAAAATACTATGGGGAATGAATCAAGCTGTATTACCTAACAATTTTAACTATCATTCTTATTATGGGTTATGTTACATAATTTTTTGTGTTTATTTCTGAAAATATTGTTAGTTACGTATATGCCGCTCTCATTAATGTTTTCCTATCTACTCCTTCACATACATAACACTTTTCAAATGATGCTCGTAGGTTATCCTTTTGTGTTTCGGTTGCTAATCTATAAATGTGTTTACCTCTGAATGATGATTCACACATTTATCGTCATTTAAATTATGTTAAAAGCGATCTACTTTTATATACCATCTCATCAAATTATAATACTATTTTTTAATCAATGAGGGTACGTAAAACTTCATTTGACCGCGTGAATAATTTTCATATTAGTAAGCGTTGACAATTGAAAACCTATAGTTTGATTTATTTGATTCTGGATCTCATTTCACCTTCTTTGCAAATATTTAATCTCAATACTATGTAATCTAATGTGTACACCGTTTTGAATGAAGCAAAATTTCCAACGCATTTAATCATGTGACATCACTTTTCTTTACTAACAATAAAATTAGTTTTAGCCTAATGCCTATTAAAAATAAAACATTATGGAAAATTGTAAAAAGTTACTGATCATTTCGTTACCAATATTTCCATATCCGTAATTGAGATCAAATTCCATGAATGCAATCATTTGAAATGAAATGATTTATAGTGGCCTTAAAACTAAAATGTAGTTTATTGAAGGTGAAGGTAGAAATTTACGACTGAACCTGAAAGAAAATTAAGTAAATGAAATCATACGCCTCTATATTTACATAATAAAAGCTCTATTTCACAGATGATATCAATGTCGATTTATACATGGTATAGTCTTTTGACCTATCGTTCTTCATATCATCCATCATATTGAACTCTGTAAATAATGTCAATTTATACATTTCCTAGTCATTCTACCTATTTCTCTTGCAATTCTCTTTCATAACATTATAAAATTACTATATTTTGATACAGTAAATATAATCACAGAATTATGCAACTATAAAACTGCTGTCTTTTTTATGGAAGGAAACTCTTGCAAAATCATCTTTATTCTTTGGCTGTATAACTGCGCATCAGTTCATAAAGCACAATTCTAGAATTGCTTGAAAGTGAAACTTCAATTAGAAAAAAATATCTTAACATGAATTTAACTTGTTTTCTTATGAAGAGTTTGTCAATAACTATAATATTACGAAGCCTAGCAATTGCACAAAACTCTAATTGGCTAACTGCCCTAGTGCAGTATGTTAGAGAAAATTCCGCAACGTTTCAGGCAATGCTGATTGTGGAAAATAACCAAGATCCAAGAATTGATAACATCATTGCTGAGATTTTGAGAAGTGTTCCAAGCAGAAAAATCAGTTTCAACAAAGCTCGAGTGGAAAATGCCAAAAAATTTACTAGTAATGCACTTTTCAAAGCACCTCGACAAACTATTTTCATACTTATCCAGTTTTCGAACGACAATTTGTATTCATCCAGTTTGACTGACCAGATAGCTTTCATCAGTGAAATATCACCCGTACGAATTCGACCAAAATGTTTGTTGATTGTTCTACACCAGGAAAACAGTATTCTTCGGAAGCCATTGCTTCGCTCAGTATGGTCAAAACAATTCCTGGACTTTACAATTCTGGAACTTGTACAGAAAAACGCAAAAACAAATCTTCTTTTGGAAAATCATCGAATCATAGTAATGATGCACTATTATAATCCCTTTACCGAAACTTACGTGAGGAAAAAGTACTCTCCAAAAAGTGTTTTCTTTCCTAATAAGCTACTCGATATGAATAGATTTGAGATGCTTGTGGCTTCAGTCAATGAACCACCTTATATCTACATGACAAGAAATTCAACTGGGTACCCGATTGATGCTTCTGGACCAGGCATACGTATCAGAAATGCTTTCGCAAGTGCGATGAACTTTAGGATCAAGGAAATACCGTACAATGATACTGATTGGGGTACGTACGATTGTGACAGGAGTAAAACTACTGGATTGTTACGCAAGATTGCTTACAATCAGGTTCGATTTATAACTAATCGGGCTTCAAAAATCATTATCTGTGAGGATATAATAGAACTAAGTTATCCATTTCACCTTTCACGAATCAGTCCAGTGCTACCAGTCCTCTTCGAAAAATCAAATTCGACTTCATCTCGAACCATGTTCTTCAGCATAATTATCATCATTGTCTCAATAATCGTTCTGAACTGGTTGCTCCTTCACTCCTTGAATTTTGACGCAAATGTATGGACGCTATCGCACATATTCCAAATTTCTGTGGCCGTCCCAGTCCTTCGATCCCCTCAAAAATACCCAGAAAGAATTGTTTTCGGCTCTTTTCTTATCGCATCACTCTTTTTCAGTTCTACCCTCTTTTTCTTGCTGACTGACGTGAAGTTGACAAAAAATTCAGAGGTGAATGTAGAAAGCTTCGATGACCTACAAAATACGAATTTGCAATTACGGATGACCAAATATGTTCGAATGCTTTTAACTGGGGGAATAGAAGATAACAAGATCCTTCAAAATTTGATGAAAAAGTCCGTGATTATGAAAACAGTTGAGAAATGTGTGGAATATTTAAGGGCACACAAAAATATCACATGTGTTACGCATACTGCTCGAGCTGAATTCCTCTTAGGAACACAAAATTCTGACGAAAAGGACCGTGTTTTAAAGATTGGTAAATTAGGATTTGGCCATAATCATTTATCAATGCTTCTCGAGTTTCGTTCACCATATGTTGAACGCTTTGATCAAGTACTCCTTAAGTTGGGACAGGCCGGGTTAGCTAGTTCTTTACATGCTCATAAAACTTTCAGTGATGTTAGCAGTATGCAGGAAGTCGAAGAAGATATGGCAACAAATATCAAGACACCACTTCTTTTTATCGCATTCAGCGGTTTTCTCTGTTCGATTATCGTCTTTATTTGTGAATTGCTTGTATCATTCTTTAGTGCAGGAACTCAGAAAATAAGTAACTGAAGACGTGAGATTGACAACTAGATAAAGAAACATTTGTAGTTGGCTTCCAGAGCATACTTTTTCATTTGTTATTTAGGTGCCATCTTCGAATGATCGTTATACAGTTCTCATTGTAACTTTTTCAATTGGATTAGGTAGTTTGTTAGTAAACACGTTACTATTGCCTATTTTTGTTTGAATACAGAAACTAATTTTTTCCTGTTCAACGATCTGCTGAATAAGATATCTAGTTAAAAATATTTTTCTATCATGCGATTTACTGCGAACTGAAAATTCGAATTGCTGAATAAAGTATGCTTTCCGAAATGTCGTGCTTTGACTAAAATTAGTAAATTCCACCAAAAACATATTGGTTGCAAAAAATCTGTCAAGTATAACTACATGAATTTATGAAATCAAAGTTGGCCAAGTAATATGGGAAACATATTTATAATGACATATATTAATTGAGAAACATTTTTTTATAAATACAGTATAGACATTTTCAAAATGAATTTCAAAAAGGCTTTTTAGACATTATATAACTGGTTGAGATTATATGATACTATCGATACTATGCATTTACTGAATGATTTTTGTTAAAAGTTATTGATTTTCGGTGAAAACCATAAAATAACCTCAAATTTCTTCAAGATTATAAATCTCCTTTGAAATTTATATAGATATTTTAGGTGAAAACTACGAGCTCAATATACACCAACTTAACGTAAAACGTAAATTTCAACGTACAAAAATCTGAAATCTTTCTTGAAATTGGTTGAGATAAGCCATTTTTATAAGGAAAAAAAAATTCGCATTTTTGTCGGTACGTAACAATTTTTCACAGGCATGATATTAAAAAAATGCAACTCTCAAAGCTGGACATTTTTCCATATGCAGTAATGAAAACAAAACTACAAATTAAAGCACTCTAAGTGAAATCATTTTGATTTTCAAACTTTTAAAATTGAGGCTTTAAAAATATTTAAATCAAATGCTTAGTGATCGAAACCTTCAAAATGGAAGTTTCTAACACTTTTTAATTCAAAAATTACATAATAATTCCGTTAGGCTACATAAATGTCAGATTTAAACTTTGATAGATGGAGAAGTTTTCCAATTTCTCAAACAATTCACTTGCAAATTGTTTATTTTTGAATATGTACTTCATTTATAATTGCTCATGATAAATGAAGTATATCGTCTAGTAAAATCAAGTATGGGTTTTTGCTTAAAAATTACAGTCGCAGATGAAACACACCCAAATATTATAAAGTTGTTAAAAACTTGAAAACCTTATGCAAAATCTAGTAAATTTTTGCTAAAAATACCAATACTTTCCGGTAAAAACACAAACCTGAGATAACAGAAAATTGTTTTGGACTGTAAGTCTTTTTCGAACTCTAATGATTTTTGTTTAGAATAACCAACTTCCTATTTAACAGATAATATCATTAGAGATTTTGATTATCTGATAACTTTTCTTTAGTCATAATAAAAGTAGGTTTTATCTACACCGCATAAAAGGTCACAGAAAATTGTAGTTAGTTACTGTCCTGGCTACTAATATTTCCATATCCGTTAAGATCAAGATGTAATCCTTTTTCCATGAATGTAATCTTTTGAAATGAGACTCATTACAAATACATTGAAACTTAAATGTACTTAATTTCAGGACAAGAAAAAATTCACGACTAGACCTTAAAAAAAATTACGTAGATAAACATCATACGTCTATATAATTCATATTGAGGATAATGTAAGTTTCAACCCAGGCACACAATACACCATGTCCATCTATATATTTTATCATTATTTGATCTATTTCTTTTGCAATTTTCATTCATCAGACTGGTTAAATTACTATATTTTGATACAGTAAATATAATCTTAAAATTATTCAACGACTGAACTGCTGTCTTTTTTCATGAAAGGAAGCTCTTTCGGAATTAAGGCTATATTTGGTTAACTACTCGCCAGTTCGTATCGAAAATGCCAGAATTGTGCGAAAGTTAAACTAAAAAGTAAAATTCACTTAAAATACATTTGGCTTGCTTTTCTTATGAATTGTTTGTCAATAACTATAAGATTACAATGTTTTGCAATTAAACACAACTCTAATTGGCTAACTGATGTAGTGGAATATGTTACGGAAAACTCCGCAATGTATCAGGCAATGTTAATTTTGGAAGATAACCTGGATTTAAGAATTCATAACATTACTGGTGAAACTTCGAGAAGTTTTCCAAATCGAAAAATCAGTTTCAACAAGGCGACAATTTCAGCAGTAATCCTCTTTGCAAATCAACTCTAAAAACACTTTTCATACTGATCAGTAGTGATGCATGTCGATCATTTTTGGACAAAATCGAGATTTGCTTAAAACATAGTTAGATGGAACTGAAATGTAATGGAGATAGAATTCGCATTGAAAAAATTCAATCGAGAGGAGACGATCATCTCGACTGAGTGATCGTTCGTCTCGATGTGATGAGTATGGTGTTCAAGGTTTTTATTTAATCTGGCGAGATTTTTGAAAAATTTAAGAATCATCGACATGCATCACTACTGATCAGGATTTTGGAACCTACGTGTACGAAAATTATTATAAGTTTTTTATGTACAGTGTTTGGTATTAAATTCTAATACATACTTAAAATTAAAAAACTAAAGCTTTTATTTAAGTTAGAAATGTTTAAGAGTTGAATGTTTCAAGATTCTGATAAATTTTATTTTTAATATTTTTTGGTTTTATCTATGACATATTATTTTAGTTGCAATGTACAAGTTCCATAATTTCACCAGATTTCATAGAAAATGTCTCTTAGGCGCTACATTCCTTGAAAATGTGTTATTTAAGTGTTTTCTGTCATTTTTTTAAACACATGTAAAGTTTAAGAAGGAATTTTGTTGATGTCTAAGGAAATCAAAGCTTGATTCTACAGTGCGAACTCAAGACATGTCATATATAATAGTTTGTTCTTCAATTTTATAAAGTTTAACTGGAACTGAAAACTGACTTGATGTTAAATTTTGATGTCAATCAGTTCGATAACTTAGAATGTAAAGCTGAACACAGATTAAAAAATAGTTTTTTCAATAGTTTTTGTTGTTGGTTTCATCTCTTATTTTCTAAGGCATTAACATGGAATCACAGTTGAACTTATTTCTTAATGTTTCGTTAGTCAGCTGCTAAGTTTCATTAAAATTGGTCAAAAATTTTTGTATATAATCGAAAAAAGGTGCAAAATACACGATTATTCCAGATAAAGATTTTGAGTAGTTTTTTAAATTAAATTTCATATCAGACTTGGGGTCAGTGTCATACCTGTTTTTTGTTTCTTCTTTCATATGAAAATATGAAAAGCTGTCAAATTTTCAAGGTTAGTTGCAAAGGTTAGAGAATCATGTGTCTGTAATAACAATTTGAGTAAAGAATACTAATAACGCTGAATTCACATTCGCATAAATACAGGAAAAGGAAAGAAATAATTTTTGATTTCATTTAGAATCAGTTGATATTGTATGTACGAACGCTTGCGAATGTGGCAGTTAAAACAGGAGATTTTGAAGCAAAAGCATCAAATATAATTTTGGCAAAATGCGAAACGATAATATTTTTAAATATTTGAAATATCGTTAATTAGAGACTATCCTTTAAATTTCGTATCATACTACCCGTATTGCCCCTGTTATATGATTTTTAACTAGCAGCTAATATCAAAGGCCATTTCAATCTTGTGATAATTTCTACTTTCTTTAGTCACAGTAAAAAGTAGATTTGCATTAACAAAATGAAACATTATGGAAAATTGCAGATAGTTACTGACCATTTCAGCATCTTAAAAAATATATGTAGTTCATCCAGACGGAGGTAGATGATTACTATTGACCCTGCAAGAAAATTAAGTACGCTATCTGATCATCATGCGCCTATATACATTGAGGATAACATAGAAATTGCACACCTGGCGCGCTAATAATTTAAAAAGATGTTGGTTTCTAAATAACAATTTTATTTTACCAGCAATAAATTTATTCTCGTGTCACAGAGCAGAACTTGATGTATCTTGATGTATCCAATGTATCCGTATGTACGAAGAATAAATGAGTTTCTAACCTATAAACAGTGTCCATTCATACACCTTGTTCGCATTTGACCTATTTTTCTTCCAAGTTTCTTCCAACAGTTCATCAAATATCTGTATTTTAACAGAGCAAATAGAATTGCAGTAGCAAGAGGTAACGTTAATTTTCACAACTTTATTTTTTATCTTTTTCTAATTTCCCTAACAGCTACAAATTACTACTCTAACTAGTCAATTTCACAACAGTATTCTTCCATCTCTCTATTGGAAGGTACAAGAAGTGAAATATAGGGTGGCTTCTAATGTATAGAGTAGTGGAGGGTTTCTCCGTATACATTTTATTGTCACTTGATCTATTTCTCTAGAATTTTTCTTTTATTAAATGATCAAATAACTATGTTTTTATATAGTGAATAGAATCCTTAAAGTATTAAGCTGTAAAACTGGTGACTTTTTTATAAATAAAAACTCTTGAAGAATGAGGTTCATTTTTCGATTACCTGCGCATCAGTTCGTATGAAAACTTCTGCAATTGTGTGAAAGAAAATCTAAAAAGAAGAAAAATCTCTCAAAATGAATTTCGCTTCTTTTCTTATGAATTGCTTGTCAATAAGTGCAACATTACAAAGTATAGCAATTGAGCAAAAATATGATTGGCTAACTGACCTAGTGGAATATGTCAGAGAAAATTCCGCGACTTATCAGGCAATGTTGATTGTGGAAGATTACAAAGATAAAAAAATAGATGAAATCACTGGTGAAATTTTGAGAAGTGTTCCAAGTCGAACAATCAGTTTCAACAAAGCGTGTGTGGAAAATGCAAAACATTTTACCAGTGATGTATTTTTTAAATCACCTCGATGAACTGTTTTCATACTAATCGAGTTCTCGAAAGACAATTTGTATTTCTCTTATTTGACTGACCAGATAGCTTTCATCAGTGAAATATCTCCTATACGAATTCGACCAAAGTGTTTGTTGATTGTTCTACACCAGGAAAACAGTATTCTTCGGAAAGCATTGCTTCGCTCTCTATGGACAAAACACTTTCTGGACTTCACAATTCTGGAACTTGTACAGAAAAATGGAAAAACCGATCTTCTTCGTGGAAAAAATCGAATCATATTAATGGTGCATTATTATAATCCATTTACTGAAACTTACGTAAGAGAAAAGTATTCTCCAAAATCAGATTTCTTTCCTAACAAGCTGCTCGATATGAAAGGATTTGAGATGCTCACGGCTACAGTCAATGACCCACCTTATGTTTACATGAAAAGAAATTCAACTGGATATCCGATTGATGCTACTGGACCAGGCATACGTGCAAGAAATGCTTTTGCAAGTGCAATGAGCTTTATGTACAAGGAAACATCGCACAATAGTTCTAATTGGGGTAGGGACGATTGCCATAGAAACAAAACTACTGGATTAATACGCAAGCTTGCAGACAACCAGATTAGATTTATAACAAATATGGGTGCAAAAACCGCTAACTGTGAGGATATAAGTGAAGAAGGTTATCCCTTTTATATTTCACGAGTCATTCCATTGCTGCCAGTCCTCTTTAAAAAATCAAATTCGTCTTCAATTCGAACCATGTTCTTTAGCGTCATTATCATCATTGCCTCAATAATCCTTCTAAACTGGTTTCTCCTTCACGTCTTAAAATTTGATGCTAATTTATGGACACTATCGCACATATACCAAATTGCTGTGGCAGTCCCAGTCCTTCGAGCCCCTCTAAAATACCCAGAAAGAATTGTTTTTGGATCTTTACTTATCGCATCACTCTTTTTCAGTTCTACCCTCTTTTTTTTGCTGACTGACGTGAAGTTGACAGAAAATTCAGAGCTGAAGATAGATAGCTTCGACGATCTACAAAATACGAATCTGCAACTGCGGATGACAAGATATATTCAAATACTTCTGACTGAGGAAAGCGAAGAAAACAAGATCCTGAAAAATTTGTTGAAGAAGGCCGAAATCGTGGAAACACGTGAGAAATGTGTAGACTATTTGATGGTACACAAAAACATCACCTGTATTACCTTGACTGTTGAAGCTCAATTTCTAATAGAGAAACACAATATTGGAAAAAAGAAGCGTGTTTTGAAGCTTGGTAAACTAAGTTTCAGCGATAATCGTTTATAAATGCGGCTCGAGCCCCGTTCACAATATGTTGAACGTTTTGATGAAGTGCTTTTAAGGATGATTCAGGCAGGATTATCTAGTTATTTACATACTTCTAAATATTCGCATTATGTTCGCAGTCTGCGAGAAGTCAAAGAAGAAATGGAAACAAATATCGAGACAACACTTAAATTTATTGCCTTTCACGGTTTTCTTTGTTCCATCATCGTTTTTATTTGTGAATTGCTTCTAGCATTCTTTACTAACAGAAACTGAAAAAACCAAATTGAAGACAGGAGATTGACAACTGGATAAGAACTATTTGTAGATGGCCCTTTAATCGTATTCTTCCATTTGTTATTCAGGTGCTGAAGTAAAATGGTCTTTATCCAGTTCTCATTCTCAGTTATTCAATTGGGTTGAGTAGTTTGTTAGTTAACACGATATTCCTGCCAATTTTTATTGGAATTCAGAAATTGATGTTTGATTGTACAGCAATATGTTGGAGGAGGCTTGTAGTTGAAAATGTCGTTTATCTAAGTGATTTACTATGTGCTATGAATTCTATTTTCTGAATAAAACATGTGTTCCAAAATCTATTTTTTGTGTTTAATTAGTAGATCACACCAAAAACATCTGCGATGCAAAAAGTCCGGCAGGTACAACTGCATTAATTTGTTAAATTGAATTTGGTCATGTAATTTGAGAAAAAATATTCATAATAAAATGTATTATTTAAGAAACTTTGTTTTTGAAGCAACTTATACAAATTTCTTAAATAAATTTTATAAACCGATTTTAGACCTTATACAACTTGCCAGGATTATATTATACCATCATCTACTATACATAGCAATTTTTTATTATTTGAATCGAAATATATATCAATCAAACCTAACCGATACTTTACACTCTATAACATTTTTTAGAAATATATTGTATGTTCTGGAACCTATTTTCCCTCTATCATCACGAGGGAAAAATGATTGAAGAATAAATAATTTCACTTTTTTACATTCTTGTCCTAATGTGATGCTGAGTTTCATGTTATTTTCTTGGATTCTAATAATTTTCCAGGTTTTGATACCCTTCAGTCAGACGAAACAGTTTTTACAAATGTGTCAGTCGGTCTATAGTCTGTATGTAGCATATACAGCCACGAGAACTTTTGATAGACTGATCAGATTCGATTGAGCTTCGGCATACCATTTTGAGGTCTACAAAAAAGACGATTTCGTTTACCAGCTATTGTTGACATACATTTCTGGTTTTATCCATCAAAAATGCTTTCTTTTCAAATTAAAAATTCAATTTTCCGACCAAACTGTGCAAGATGAAAAAAAAAGTAGAAAACAAAATTGTTCACCCAAAAAGGTCCAAAAATTTGCTTTGCACGGTTTCTATCTTAGTAGTGAAAAATATGTTGGGAAATAATAAATTCCATTTCTAGAAAAACTATGCTACTTATGAAAAAAAGTCTCAAAATACAATTAGTATTTTCAGGAAAACCTGCGAAATAGTGCTAAATTTCTTACTAATGGAAGTTGGAATTTATCTTTCAAAAATCGAGAAAGCTATTGAAAAATCGAAAATTTTAATTTTCAGCCAAACAACTCCAGATACAAAGAAAAGTGTAATGAAAAATTTTTCTTTAAAGAAAACCTACTAAATCTTTAAACCCATTGTTTCATGAAATTCACCGTTTTTCTTTTAAGGATTGAAAATTCTGTTGACAAATTAATAATTCAAATTTTTTTGATTGCGTAATTTATTAGAGAATTATATGAATACATGTAAAAACTGAGCTCAAAGTACGTGCATTCTTATGAGAATGTGTTCCTTAAGTTCGACAGAGCCTCACGTATATTATTTTTCTTTTTAATCTAGAATTAGAACAAATTTAACAATCTCTTTGAAGTAGAGGTTTTGACCACTTTGTACTATTTGGAAGTAAGCTTTTATATATGTATTACACTTCATACATTACTCTATAATCAGTGAGACACTACCAAATAAAATCAGAAATATGTCTGGACGCACATGTTTGTAAATTGAAGAATGGCAGGATTGAAAGCTACAGTTTTAAAGATAATTTTGACGAAGTTTTAAACGATAAGATTTTTGAATATTTAAAATATCGTTATGAAAATTATTGTTTGCCTATTATGAACAAAAGTAAAACAATACAGTGTAAAATTTCAAGGCTCATTTAATAAATGCAATCATTAAAAATAAAATCGATTACAGTGACCTTACAAATTTCGATGTACTTTATTTCAGTCTAAAATATAAATTTACGATTGAACCTGAAAGAAAATCAAGTGAATAAATATCATGTGCATATCCCAATATATGAAGAGATGAGAATTACAACTGGATAAGGACCAAATATAAAAACGTGGTGAGACGGTCCGTTCTATTTTCATAATTAGAATAAAATCATAAAGCTACGGGTGAATATTCATATTGATACGCCTCTGACTCATAAGTGGACAAGCAGGTGGAACGAAGGGAGGATTCACCAAATCATTCGATCATACGACCGATTGCGCGCGCCATCGGCTAGTAAGTAGGGGTAGTGTGGGACCAATGCACTTTATAAATATCGATCCCGGTATTGGTACCAAAGGGACTTCTTACTCGACCCTCTTCGAGAAAGGAGCTTCACTTCGCCTACCCTGTCATTGGAGACAGAAAGTTGAGTAAAATATACTTGATTCAAAGGGAGTTAAATATCCGAGATTTTCCTTTTTGTGCTTTATAAATTATTTCAATTCATTGTTTTTGAATTGGAATAATAAATGTGAGTTTTTGGGGATTTATACAAAATTTTATTATATGTAATGTTTGTAACGACTCTGAACCTTGTGTTGTTTATAAGGACCTTGTTGTGCATGCTTGCATATTAAATGTTGATTGAGAATTTATTTTAATTTAAATAAAAACCAAAATTATGTGGCTCCTCGTAACGACCCTGAGCCTAATTTAAAACATTAGGACCTCGTTGTGCGAGTGAGTTTGAACGTAAATAAAATTGAATCTCTCGTAACGACCCTGCACTTTATTAAATAATAAGGACCTCGTTGTGCGAATAGGATCAAATAAAAAAAATTAGAATAGCACTTCTCGTAACGACCCTCCACCTTATGTAATAATGAGGACCTCGTTGTGCGACTAGAGTTTGGGATCTATAAACAAGGCAAAATAAGGAAAATAGAGGAGAATCCAAAAATTCAGTTATAAAAACTTAATTAAACTCAAAATTGTGATTTCTCGTAACGACCCTGTACCTTATTTGACGATAAGGACCTCGTTGTGCAATGAAAGCACAAAACTAGTGATATTATGTGTATTATGGCCAACGGCCATACCACGCTGAAAAACCCAGTTCTCGTCAGATCACTGAAGTTAAGCAGCGTTGGACGCGGTTAGTACTTGGATGGGTGACCATTCAAGAATACTGACATGAGTGCTGTTGGCACATCGTGGGTGTGGTGAGCCCACACTTGTAGTTATTTATAACTACAAGAAAAACCTAGAAACACTACCCGAATCGGGCAGTGTCACGCCTACCCTGAAAGGGAAATGGTTTAATGGTATATATAAGACAGATCTATTAAAATACCTTAAAATCATAAAAATTACGCAATCATCTCTCCCTTGAGTGAATCCGCAATCTGTTTTTTGTTTGTTGTAAAATAATGATTTAAAACTGAGTGAGAAATTTTTAAGTCGTGAGAATTAATCTTATTCTATTGTAGTTTGTTTTACTTTCGAATTTGGTTATAAAATGTTTAGGGCTGGTTTTAACGTCCTATCAGTATTGGAGTCAACTTTCATAGTTGGTTGCAATTTACTGGGCAGGAAAAAGTAAACGCAATTTGAACGAATCTCTCAATGAAAATAAATATCATTGAGATAAGTTCAAAATTTCAACACAACTATTACTAAAAATTCTATAATTTTTAGTAAATTCAAGATGTATGTATACCATTAAGCCATTTCCCTTTCAGGGTAGGCGTGACACTACCCGATTCGGGTAGTGTTTCTAGGTGGATAGCTTCTTGTAGTAAATAACTCCAAGTGTGGGCTCACCACACCCACGATGTGCCAACAGCACTCAGTTTTCTCGAATAGTCAACCATCCAAGTACTAACCGCGCCCAACGCTGCTTAACTTCAGTGATCTGACGAGAACTGTTTTTTTCAGCGTGGTATGGCTGTTCGTAAATTCAAGATCATTAACTATAATCAGTCAACTGCAATTATGATTAAATTGAGAAAGTTTATAAACACAGAATCAATCCCCGGTTAAATAGACGATAATGTAAGAATGTTAAAAAAAAAATTTCGATCAATTTTCTGTGTTCGAGAGTGGAAACACTGAATGGTGCTTGTCCAGTTGTCATTTTCATAATTTTAAAATTTATTTTTTAGAGTTGCAGGATAGATGAATTTAAGCTAATCGTAATATGTATAGACGAATAATGTGCAAAATTACTTAAAATCGTTAAAAACATAATTTCGAAAAATGGGTCCTATGCAGTTGTCATTCTTATGTCTTTATATATATATATAT
>CAKNYM010053911.1:184903-248923 GCA_932195095.1 Andricus curvator | reverse complement strand
TGCCAAAAATATGCCAAGGCACTTGCGAGATGGATGCAGAAAGCTGTCATCCTTGGGTCGCTTCGTGTCCTCAAGACACACGAGGGTTTCGCCGGCCTGTCGTTGTGATTTTGTCGTTGCCTATGACCACCCATCTCACGGTTGTGAGACATGGCCATAGGTTTGATTTACCGCGGTGCTACTGGGGGCTATTGACATTTTGTTGGATGGCAGTTGCTCTTAGTGGGACCCTGCGTTGGTTGTTTAACTTTTTTTTTCAAATTATATATATACTTTAAACATTACTCTATAATCAATGACACACTACCAAATAAAATTAGAAATATGTCTGGACGCAAATGTTTCTGAATTGAATAATGGGAGGATTAGAAGCTACAGGTTCAAAGATAATTTTGACAAAGTTTTAAACGATAACATTTTTTAATATTTAAAATATCGTTATGAAAATTATTTTTCGCCTATGATAAACAGAAGTAAAACGATACATAAAATTGTGAATAGTTACTGGTGATTCCGTTACACATACATTCAGATCCAGTAAGTGACCTTAAAAATTTCGATGTACTTTATTTCAGTCTAAAATATAAACTTACGATTGAACCTGAAAGAAAATCAAGTAAATAAATATCATGTGCCTATCCCAATATATAAAGAGATAAGAATTACAACTGGACAAGGACCATATATAAAAACATGTTGAAAACATGTTTCAATAAATTTTCTGTGTTCAAGAGTGGAAACACCAAATGGTCCTTGTCCAATTTTCTTTGTCATAATTTAAAAATTTTAATATTTATAGACGAATAATGTGCAAAATTATTTAAAATCGTTAAAAACATAATTTCGAAAAATTTGGTCCTATCCAGTTGTCATTCTTATGTCTTCATATATATATTAAGGATGAAACTGAAATTGTCCACCTGACACACTAACATTTTTAAAAGATGTTGATTTATAACCAGAAATTTGATTCTACCAACAATAAGTTTATGTTTTCTTGTCCACTTATACGTTTTGGCGACATTGGACCTATTTTTCTTGCAATATTGTTATCAGTTTAACAAATAACTATATTTTGATCGAATCGTAAAACTATGAAACTACAAAACTCTTGTATTTTGATGAAAGGAAACTCAAGCAGAATTAATTTTATTCTTATTTGTGATTTGTAATTGGCACATCGTATGACAAATTCTTATGAAATCCATCACAGTCACCCTAAAATTAAGATGTATTTTATTTCAGGCAAAAATGGAAATTTACGAATAAACCTGAATGAAATGAAGTGAATAAATAGGAGGCGCCTATATTTATTGAGAATAAAATGGAAAATTCACACCTGCCACACTAACCATTTTTCATCTCTACTAATGCAGCTGTACATATCAAGAATAAGTGTACATTTTAAACCTGTAATCCACGTCCATATGTACATTTTATCGCCATTTGACCTGTTTTTCCTGCAATTTTCTCTTATCATGCTTATCAAGTTACTATATTTTGATACATTAAATATGACCCAAAAATTCATTAAATATAAAAAACATGTCTTTTTCCTGAAATAAACTCTTGCAGAATTAAGTTTATTTTCCGAATAAACGCCAGTTCATATAAACTACTCTAGAATTGTTTAAATTTGAAACTAAAGTCAAATTCTCTCAAAATGAATTCCGATTCTTTTCTTATAATTTATTTTCCAATAACTATAAGATTACAGTGTTTTTCGATTCAGCAATACTCTAATTGGCTAATTTACCTAGTGGAATATGATAGAGAAAATTCCGCAACGTGTCAGGCAATGTTAATTTTGGAAAATAACCAGGATCCAAGAATTGATGAAATTGCTGGTCAAATTTTGAAAAGTGTTCCAAGTCGGAGAATTAGTTTCAAGCAAGCGAGGGTTGAAAATGCAAACAATTTTACAAGTAATCCGCTTTTCAAATCACTTTGACAAACTCTTTTGATAGTGATTCAGTTCGCGAAAGACAATTTGTATTCCTGTTGCTTGACTGACCAGGTAGCTTTCATCAATGAAATATCACCCATACGAATTCGACGAAAATGTGTGTTGATTGTTCTGCATCAGAAAACAGTATTCTTCGGAAAGCATTGCTCCGCTGTTTATGGTCAGAACACTTCCTGGACTTCACGATTCTGGAACTTGTACATATAACTGAAAAAACCAATATGCTTCTTGAAAATCATCGAATTATAGCAACGGTACATTACTATAATCCATTTACCAAAACTTACAAAAGAAAGCAGCACTCTGAAAAACCTGATTTCTTCCCTAATAAGCTGCCCGACAGGAACGGATTTGAGATGCTCGTGGCTTCACTCAGTGACCCACCTTATATCTATATGACGAAAAATTCAACTGGATACCCAATTGATGCTTCTGGACCAGGGATACGAGTATGAAATTTTTTCGCAAAATCTATGAGCTTGAAGGTCAAGGAAATTCCGTACAATAGTACTAATTGAGGCAAATATGATTGCGATAGGAGAAACACTGCTGGAATTATACGCAAGCTTCCATACAACCAAATTCGATTTATAACTAATCTGGGTTCAACAATCCCTATCTGTGAGGATATAATTGAAGGAAGTTATGCAATTGGTATTTCGTGAATCACACCAATGATACCAATCCTCTTCGAATAATTATGTTCCACTTCAATTCAAACATTCCAGTCCTTCAATCCCCTTGAAGATCCACAGAAAGAATTATTTTCGGGTCTTACCTTATCGCATCACACTTTTTCAGTTCTACCCTGGTTTTCCTGCTGACTGACGTGACGTGGACACAAAATTGAGAGGTGAAGATAGAAATTTTCGCTGATCTACACAATATGAACCTGAAACTATGGATGAGAAGATAAATCCAAATAATTCTGACTGATGGAATTGAAGAGAAAAAAATCCTTCAAAATTTGTTAAGGAAGGCCGAAATTGTGGAAACACTTGAGAAATGTGTAGACTATTTGAGGGTCCACAAAAACATCACCTGTATTACGCTGACTGCTCAAACCTAATTTATATTAGGAAAACACAATATTGAAAAAGGAACTTTTTTTGAAGATTCGTAAACAGATTTTTAGCGCTAAACAAATATCAATGCGTTTCGAGCCTCGTTCACCATATGTTGAACGTTTTGATCAAGTGCTCTTAAGGTTGGCTCAGGCCGGATTAATTAGTTCTGTATATATTTCTAAGTATTTCCATAATGTTGGTAGTCTGCGGGAAGTCGAAGAAGAATTGAAAAAAAATATCAAGACACCACCTTTTCTTATTTCCTTCAGCGGTTTTCTTTATTCCGTTATCACCTTTATTTTTGAATTGCTTCTTTCATTCTTCAGTAAAAGAAACTTCAAAAATAAGTAATTGAAGACATCAGAATGACAACTGGATAAAGACCATTTGTTGTTTGCCCCTCAATCGTATTTCTTTATTTGTTATATAGGTGCCAATATTGAATGGTCTCTATCTAGTTGTCTTTCTCATGTCTTCAATTGGGCTAAGTAGTTTGTTAGTTCCTGCCAATTTTTATTGTCATATAGAAATTAATTTTCGCTTCTACGACGATCTATTGAATAAGGACTGTCTTTACAAATGTTGTTCTTTTAGGTGATTCACTATGTACTGAAAATTCGATTTTCTGTATACAAAATTTTATTCAAAAGTTTTGTTTTTCTACAATATTAGTCCATCTGAATATTGAAAGTCGATCTCAATCTATTGACATTTGATGTATCATATTAGCAATTTTAATTCTACCAGCATATCACTATTACCACCTACAATTGTCGCAAAATCGCAACGAGCATCTGGCAATAAAAGATCTATATGTTTTTATAAAACAGAACTTTTATTTTTCAATAGTAAAAATATAAGCTATTTAACAATCCATAATGAACAATTTTAAATATCAAGATTTCTAAACATTTTTGATACTAGTTAAATAATTAATAAAATAAATAATTATAGTTAGTGAAATATATTTAAAAAATTCATATTTTTGTAATTTTAATATTTTAATGGATGCCAGTTTTTGTATGTATCTGGAGACAATTTAAACAAACAACTTTATTTGTTGATTTATAAAAGATAACCCATGTGTAAGAGACCCTTGTTATGCAAATATTATTAGCCGAATATTGTTGAATTTTACAGAGTAAAATTTTTGAAATCTTATTTTAAAAATTTTTCGTTATAAAAATAGGTTTTTAATGATTGCGGGTTTAAAATATTTAGTACACAATTGTTAATTGGAAAATAAAAATTCTTTTATTTTTTAGAACTCTTTCGAAAGGGCTTTTCATTTAGTTTTTTTCAACAGAAAATCGAACTTGCCTTTCTTTATTCCTAACAAAAAAGCTTTTAATTTTAATTTTAATGTTAGCAATTTTGACACTGTTTCAGCTCATTTCAAATGGTCCTAAAGTCAGGTAATAATTGTTCTAATATGGCTAATATAATAACAATCGTTATTAAAAAGAACCTGCACAAAATGTGTGGAAAAAGACTTTTGGTGAAAATATATGTTCAAGAGTCATATCGCAATTACTGCTGCGCAGAAGACTTCTTTTCGTAGATAACGATGCGCAGTAGAGTTGTATCGCACATCATGCTGCGCATTAGATTTCTATAGTATATAAGGATGCGCAGTAGAGTTTTGCGGTAATCACAGATGCGCAGAAGAGTTGTACGGTTCACAGAACTTTTGCAGCATCTCTCGACTACTAAATTGCACTTTTATGACGCCTTACATCTCTGGAGAATATGAACCAATCCATCAAAATAGCAATAATGCGATATTTGAGAAGAGTAAAAAAAAATTTATATATTTCAATTTGAGTGCAAGCAGGGAACACATTTATGCAGCCTCACCACATGAGAATGTGATTCGCCAAATCGAGATAGTACAATTTGTAGAATTGCAGAATGAAGGTATTGTTCATTATCTTGAAACTAATCCAACTAAAATGTAACAAGTTGGTGTATTTTATATGTATAAAAAACATACACCTTTATGACTTCTCATTTTAATTATAGGATCTAACAGATGACTGAAGACAATTACGCAACGAACGAAATAAATCAAAGAAACCAAAATTGTGGCACTAAATTAAGAAAAAAAGCATATAGAGTCACAGAATCATTTGGCTGTTAAATATGTTCTTTTTAAAGGAAATAATATGACACGTATTTTACGGTTTCGAGAAAAAATCATTTTCTCGAAGGTATGAGTATTTGCAATTTTAGGGTTATTTAAAAAAAAATTATTTTGAAAACATTTTCGTGGCTACGCAAATTTATTTTCGAAAACATAGAACTTTTGCATTTCTTTTAGAAACAACGTAAGATTTGACTAAATGCTGACACAAAATTTTGTTAATTTTAATATGTTCTACATCTACAATGATGATTTTGTGAATCGAAAGTCAAGTTTTCAATTATAAATCTTCCAATTTGAATAAATATTAAACGTAAGTCATAAACAAAAATTGTGATGATCTTGAAAACCAAAATTAAAATTTAAGAATTACAAATTAGATTAAAAGCAAATTCAAAATCCTATTTAACGCCCAATACTCAAGTTAATGTATAGAATTCCTTATATTCTTCAGAATATCAATTAATATTAATTAATATCAATTAATTATATTATGAAAATATTATAAATGATTTTATATTGTGATTTGATGATAATAAAAATAAAAAAGAGAAGGAAGGGGATTAAGTAGGTTGCCTTCTCATTTTCCCCCCTGTTTTTCATTTTTGTTCAAGGAAAAAAATTTTTTTGTTTTTAGGAATTGCAATAGGAGCATTTTGTGGTGGTTGTCCAAATTTGATGCTTGGATTCTTGTTTTATTTTCAGGAATTCTATACATTAACCAGAATTCAAGTTGTCAATTCTGAATATTCCAAAATAACGGAATTCGTATTTTAAAGCATCAACATTACAGAATTTCTAACTGTAAAACTGAAAAATTGCATAATTTTTAATTATAAATTGTCAAAATTAAAAACTATTCAATTTGAACAATTTACCATTCATTGTTCTACAATTTTGAAGAGTAAATCTTTTAATTTGCAATTGAAAACTCTTGAAGTTGGATGATTTTAAAGAACAAAAGTCATGTTTTCAACTCTAAATTTTCGTAAGGCCATGTGATGAGTGGGTCACGTGACCAGATTCCTACCTTACCGGCACTTTTTTTATTTGTCAACTTATTTTCACACGAATAGCCACATCGAGTTGAAAATTTGGAAAAATAAATAAGAAGCACTAAGAAACGCGGCTCTGGTCCTAAATTCTTATTAGTATGAAAACAAAATTTTATACCAAAATTTTCCTTTGTTTTTTTCATAATTATAAAACTTTAGCACCAGAGCCGCCTTTCTTATTGCTTCTCATTTAGTATCCAAATTTCCAACTCGATGTGGCGCTTCGTGTGAAAATAAGTTGACAAATAAAAAAAGTGCCGGTAAGGTAGGAATCCGGTCACGTGACCCACTCGTCACATGGCCTCAATTTGAATTTTAAAATTTAAAGTTTTACCATTTCTCGGTTTCGCAACTGAATATTTTTCAATTTTTACGATTTTCAAATGAAACATTTTTTTAAAGACGAACAAATGCTAATTCCTAAATTGTTCTAATTTTTATGATTCTGAGGATTAGGAGTCAAGACATTTAAATTCTAAATCTTAAAAATTGATGAAATTTCTAATGAACATTTTTTAATAGTTAAAGTTTGATGATTGCTAATTACAAAGAATTCAATTTTAACCATCTTCAATTTTAAATTCTTCAATTAAAAATATATTTCCGGTGAAGGATTCTCCAATACAGTAAAAAATAATGAAATTTTGAATGCTTTCTGGAAAAGGTTCCTTTATTATATGGAAATTCTTATAATTTTTGCTTCCTCATAGAGAAAGCTTTGTAATGGTAACATTTTCCAAAATTTTTTAATTCATTTTATTAAACCTTCCTCAATTTAAAAATGTCTAATACAGTGTTCTAAGCAATTGTACGGACTGCGTGTTAGAATGTGTGTGTGTGTGTTGGTGTGTGTGTGGATGTGTGTGTGGATGTCACGCTTTTTTGTGACCACGATAACTTGAAAACGGTTGCAGATAAATTGATGAAAATTGGAGGGTTTATTTTCACAAATGATATCTTGAAAATGACTTGTTTCATTAGCATAAATAAAAGATGATGCAAGAATGTAAAAGATTCCTTGGTTCGAGACGAATCGATTGACCTATAATATTAATACATTTTATTGAAGAGTAGGGAAGTTATGGTAATTTAGATCTTTTGAGAATCGTTTTTTTATAGTGAAACTTTTTTCATCAACATAATTCAAAGTTGATGCAAGAATTAATAATACATTTTATTAAAGGTTAGTGAAGTTATGGTAATTTATATATTTTTTTAATCGATTTTTTTGGTAAAAATTTTCTCATTCTCATAATTTAAAGTTGATGCGAGAATAAAAAAGTTGTGTTGGTTCAAGACGAATCGATTGACTTATGACATTGAGACATTTCATTGAAGAGTAAGGAAGCTATGGTAATGCATAATATTTAGAAATACGGTTTTTTATGATAAAACTTGTTCCTTTAATATAATTCGAAGTTGATGCAAGGATATAAAAGATTCCTTTGTTCAAGACGAATCGATTGACCTACAATATTAACACATTTCATTAAAGAGTAGGAAAGTTATGGTGATTTATATATTTTTAAAATCAATTTTTGTTTTAAAATTTTTCTCATAATTTGAAGTTGATGCGAGAATAGGAAAGTTGTGTTTATTGAAGACGAATCGATTGACCCAGAACATTGATACATATTATTGAAGAGTAAGGAAGCTATGGTAATGCATAATATTTGAAAACACGTTTTTTATCGTAAAACTTTTTTCTTCAATATAATTCAAAGTTGATGCAAAAATATAAAAGATTCCTTTGTTCGAGACGAATTGATTCACCTACAATATTAACACATTTTATTAAAGAGTAGGGAAGTTATGGCGATTTATATATTTTTTAAATCGATTTTTATAGTAAAATTTTCCTCATAATTTAAAGTTGATGCGAGAATAGAAAAGTTGTGTTGATTCAAGAAGAATCGATTGACCTACAATATAAACACATTTTATTAAAGAGTAGGGAAGTTATGGTGATTTATATATTTTTTAAATCGATTATTATAGTAAAATTTTCCTCATAATTTACAGTTGATGCGAGGATAGAAAAGTTGTGTTGATTCAAGACGAATCTATTGACCTATAACATTGATACATATTATTGAAGAGTAAGGAAGCTATGGTAATGCATAATATTTGAAAACACGGGTTTTCATAGTAAAACTTTTTTCACTAACATAATTTACAATTTATGCAAGATCGGAAAAGATTCCTTGATTCGAAGCAAATCGATTGATCTATAAAATTATACACTTTATTGAAGATTAAGGAAGTTATGCTCAGTTATAATATTTGAATCTAATGCTTCAAATAAAAAAACTTTTTTCATCGACATAACTCAAACTTGACGCATGAATAGAAAAGACTTTTTGATCATAAATTTTAAAATGGAATAATTCTGATAATATTTTAAAGAAATCATAAAGCTGGGAAAGGGATAGGGTGCGACACAACTTTTTCCTTTCCTTTTCCAGCTCGAAAAATTATCATTTCGAATACAAAATTTGATTCGTCCGATTTGGCTTTTTGTTCAAAAAATTTTTTGTCGTATTTTGTAGTTTTGTATCTTTTGTAAATTTCTATTTTTAAATCGATCGAAATGAAGACTTTGCTTTGTCTATTAATAAAAAAAAACTAATGCTTCCTCTATGTGGAAGCAAATACATTTGCTAACGGGAAGCAAAGTGCTTGTGAAATGAGCACCATATACTTATAAATACGAAGTGGAAACACTCGAGATAGAATTCACAGCTAGTTTACATATGTAACATATGTTTCCGTATATCTAAAAAAATGAACTTTGCTGAATTTGAACCATTTGAACTAAAGAATTTCTACTCAATCGCAACAACTACAATCAAGACACAAAAGGATGAGACTCGAAATAGTGAATGAGTGAATTTGATGATTGTTATTATTAATTGTTATTCAAGATATAAATGGCATGAATTAGAAAATGGAGAGGGTGGACCTTGCCATCACACTAAAACTTGGGGTATCAAATTGTTGCAGCTATTTTGATCTAGATGTTCAACTCAATATGATTCGCTTTAGAGGATCAATGAAAATTAAGGAGAGCATCTTCAAGGCGTATTAGCATCAGTATACAAAACAGAAAGACAGTTGAGGATTTTCGAAAAACATTCCTTTCTGCCAAACTCAAGTTCTGCAAATCGATAATCGATCCTTGATCGAGATTTGCTGACATTTGTAAACAAACATCCACAACCTCAGTAATCATGAATTTAACTAAACGGAGCTAAGTAAATTATTTTTTTTTCAAAATTTGATTACCAATTTAATTTTAAACGTCCATCAAATGAAATTTTATGACAGATAATTGATCTCGAAATTCGAATCAAGCTGATCATGAATATAGGTTTCAAAACGTTGCATCCTTTTGATCCATGTGCTGCATCAACTTGATACCTGGTAGTTTTGTGTGATCTCCTTGACCTTTTTGCTTTCTGAATAGCCTTTTTCAATTTTTTTGAAATAAATCAATCGGCCATCGAAGCCAGCCAGTCTACTACTTCAGAAGCTGATGGGGAGCTTCGACCTCGCGACCCAGTTTGCCTCATATGACGTCACCTTCAACGTCATTGCCCGGGCGAAACTGGGTCATGCAGACCCGAGAGACTGGCTAGTTTATTGAGAAATTCCCAGCTAAATTCGGCGTACCTGCCAGGAAATAGTCTGCCGGAAATAACATATTTCACTACGGGGGTGCTGGTCAACGTAGTTCCACTTCCAACGAATCAAGGTTCCTAGCATCTGCTGGGACGCGCCCTTATCTTCAAGGACGTTCTTCCTCATCAAGCCAAAAAATAAGGAAATTATTTTTTTCCTCTCTCACGGTGTGCCTCGACTGACTTCAACCCAAAAGGACTTGCATATACCGGTTTTTTTTCTGAATATACTTCTGGGATACCCTACGATCATTTTGAGCCCAACAAGAAAAAAATCGCTTGGCCCCTTTTTGAGAAAACTCTTTTTATGATTTTTTTGAAGAGGTTAATCAACATATTTCAATGAAAATAAGTTAAATGTGGAATTTCATTTGCAAAAACAATTCAGTTTGGCATCCAAAAAAGGGCTACAGGTGCTGAACATCTTAGGAGAACTGAAACCCTTCAATATTTTTGAAAAATGGTGAAAAAATTGGGAAAAAATCAGTTTTTTGTTATTTGCTTTATTCCAGTTCATCCTATGTTCCAAATACCTTAACAAGAATTAGAGTGCTTAAAATTTTCTGCAAAATGAAAAGAAATCGGATGTTCTATTTTTAAAATTTTGGGAGGTATGGTCCTTAGAAGTCGATTCTAAGCGAATAATTTGAACAAGAAAAAATATATAGTTTTGGGGAAATAACTTATTTCCTATGCATATCTGGTGAAAATTTCCGAATAATTAATTAAAGAAGACTAAATTTTGAGTAGATATAGAAAAAACATTGCTCTAGCTCTAATAGAGACCAAAATTATGGCCTTTTGAATATGAACCTTTTTTATGAAATTTTGTTTAACATCAATTTTATAAATTTAATAAATAACGCATCAACTTTTTGTCCGCTTTTCACTTAGTGAGGTCATAATCAATGCAAAGTCAAGAAACGTGCTAATTTAAACAATTTATTATTGTTTATAATTATTTTCTCTTCAAATAATAAGAGAACATTGTTTTTTTTTCTGAAATCTTCAGTTTCGCTTCGAGTTTTTCGTTATGAACAAATAATAAATGAACCTTTACAAGCATCATTTTTTATATAGTGTTGTACTTTTTCAAGTGAATCATTTTTGCTCTTCTCCCAATTTTTGAAAAATGAATTTAAACAGAAAAGCTATCTTACACAAAAGAAAAAAACAAAGAATGGAATAATTAGGAGTAGGTGGGAGGAATATTTCTGTAAATGACTTGTAAAAGTTTCGTGTTAAATTACAAGAAGTTTATTGTAAAGATTATTAATAAATTGTTCATAACTGAGAAGGCAAAGCAAAAATTAAATATTTCAGAAAAACCCGGAACTTTCTACCATTAGGCAAAAAAAAAATTTATTACCAATAATAATAAATTGTTTAAACCATTATTTTTATAATTATAATTTATGATAATGACAATTATCATTGAAAAATGGACAGAAAGCTAAAAAATTCAGATAAATACTGCATCTATCTAGTATTAATATAGAAGAAGATAACTATAAACAATAATAATTTGTTTGAACAATTATTTTTGCTTTATTAAATTATATAATAACTCACTCAATGTGTAAAGTGAACAACAATTTGAAAATTTCAGGAAAAAACCGCAATTTCTAGCATTATTCAAAGAGAATATCATTAACAATTATATCAAATTAGTAGACTATTATGTTTGTTAACATCAATAAACCTCTCTAATTACCTCTTTTGAATTGAAAATTTGACAAAAAGTGGAATATTTTTGAAAAAACCAATACAAATGTTATTATTCAACAAATGAATTAAAAATTATAATACTCTACTTGTTTCCGCTTATCACTATTTCCATCAAAACTAGGGTTGAAACTAATAAAAAAAATTACTTGAATACAAAATACCTTTTCCAAAAAAAAGTTTTTGAGCGAATTTTGTTAACTTTTTCATTATCATCCATACATGGAAATTTTTCAAATTCCATTTTTTAATTCGCACTACCAAAAAATCGCAAAATATATTTTTTGCACTTTATAAGAGCCTTCATCAAACATATTTTGTCAATGGTTTGCAGAAATTGATCAATGGAGCATCTTTAAGTAGAAATAGAAGTTTCTAGTCAGACACGATTTTATGCAATATTTTTTTCTTCTAAACAGTAGTTTTGCGGACAATTTCCTACATAAAAAGTAAAGTTTTAGCTTCCGAAATTAATTTAAATCTAAAATTTCTCCCGAAATTTAGTATCAAATTTAATAATAATAAAATATAAAATTAGTGTTCTGATTGATATTTCCATTATTTTTTATTATACACAATAAGTATTAAAGAATCTTCAATTGCAAATATTCAAAATTGAAGAATTTTTCATTGTAAATCTTGAAAATTAAAATGCAAAAAACAAGCTTCAAAATCACATAATTGTCAACTACTATTATTCCAAATTGATGAATCTATAATTGTGTATCTTAACAATTGAAGAATTTCAAATCCTTTCAATTAAATATTTTTTTATTTTTAATCTTCAAAATTAAACCATTCAAAAAAAAAGTTCAAAATTACATAACATGAAAATATAAATCTTTAAAATTAAATAAATTCAAATTCTATATTTTCCAAACTCAAAAATTTTCAATTGTAAATCATTGCGGTAGTTGCCGTACCAAAAATCAGATCTTGGAAAAAATAGGTTTTCTATGCTTTCATGAATGAAAATAACATTACTGATGATGTTATTTCGAATCAAAAACATGATTTTCGAGAAAAAAGTTTTAAAAATTAAAAAAAAAAAAAAAATACTTTAACCAAGTTTTTTGCAACTGAATTTTTCCCTACTATCGCTTCTCACTGATTTTCTGAAAAATGGTTGAATTTCAATGAATGATGAATTATTTTTTGGGGATAAACATTCTCTACAACTTTGCTGTTTCCAATTTTAGAAGTCAATTTTTCAATAGCTGAAATCCTTCAAACTATTTTTTTAAAGAAAACACTTTTTGAAGAAATAACTATAGCTAATATATTAATTAATGAGTTAATTTGGGATTTTATATCGTAATAAGATGTTCTTAAAAGACATTTTAAAATTTTGAGTCTTCCTGATGTCTTCAATTATCTAACGAATTCGGAATATTTTTTTTCTGAAATAGTGTAATTTTGAAAATTTACAATGAAAAATTCCTCAATTTTACAGACATATAAATATGAATTCTTAAACTTTGATGATTTTGAGGATCAAAAGTAAAGTTTTCAATTCTAAATCTTCCAATTCGAAAGAATTTCCAATGTAAGTCATCAAAATTACAGAATTTTTAATTGTAAGACTTAAAACTTGTATAATTCTTAATTTTACATTAAAGAAATTAAGAGTTGCTTAATCTTAAAGGTTCACCTATGAATATTATTTATTTTCAGTTACAAGTTTCTAACTTGAAATCTTCCACATTACAGAAATTTCGAAAGTAAATCATTAAAATTACAAAATATTTTTTGTAAATTTTCAAATTTATTTATTATAAAAAATTACAATTTTAAGTTCTACAATTTCAAAGAGTTACAATTGAAAACTGTTCATTTTTCGAAATTTCAAAGATTTAACTATAAATATTATTCGCTTATTTTTATTTACAAGTTTTCAATTTAAAATCTTCTAAATTAAAGAAATTTTGAAAGTAAATCATCAAAATTACAGAATTTTCAATGATTCATTTTCAATATAAAAAAATTTCAGTTCTAAAAACTTGCAATTTGAAGTTCTACAATTTTGAAGAGTTACAATTGAAAACTTTTCAATTTTCAAAATGTAGAAGTAATAATTTTAAAATTTGGATCATTTCGAAGATCAAAAGATAACTTTTCAATTATAACTTTTCCATGTTCCAGAAATTATTTTCTAAATCATCAAAATTACAAAATATTTACCTGTAAAACTTAAAGCTTGCCTAATATTTAATTTTGAAGATTAACAATTTAAAGATATACAATTTTGAAGATTCACTAATGAATATCATTTATATATTTTCATTTCAAAGTTTTCAATTTAAAATCTTCCAAATTGAGAACATCTCGAAAGTAAATCATCAAAATTACAGAACTTTTAATCGTAAATTTTCAAAATTATACAATTTTTTAGATTTGCAATTGAAAATTCTCCCATTTTAAAGCTGTTTTACTAAAAATTATTAAATTTTGACGATTTTGATCATTTGGAACGATTTTCAAATTAAAATTCATCAATTTTGAATATTTGCAACTGAAGAATCTTCGATATTTAACGTGTACGATAGGAAACGATGCAATTTTTAATGTTTAAAAAAAATAAATAGTTCCTTCATGAAGATTTAAAATTTAAATTTATTCAATTTTATAGAATTAAATATTGAATTCTTAAAATTTTTCACTTATGTAACTGTAGCTGTAATTAGTTCCTTTCTTAACAAAATTTCAAATAAAAAATAGTTTCATTACAAATTGATTCCAAATATTAAATTTTTTGTGAGTATATTAAAAAAAAGCACCAAGAAATACAAAAAAATGGCAACTTGAGCTAGAAATGAAGAAAATTACACTTCTCATCATTTTCTGAAATATTATATTTCAATGGAAAATGTTTTTTTTTTACTTTTTCCGCCTACTTAACTAAACTCTACTGAAAAAAATTAGGAAAAAAAAAATTTTCCATTTGTAAAACATTAAAAAGATTAAGATCTTGAAAATTTGCAATCAATATGCACAATGCTTAGACATATTTTTGATTAAATTTGTTTTTTCTAAATTTGTTTGTAACTACGAATGTTACAAATACAATAAATGTGCTAAATACTTTTTGCTTTTTTCATTTTCTATAATTTAATATTGCTAAGTCGACAGGTGAGTTTTGATGTAACGAGATTTGTGTGTCAGTTTCCTAATTACATTATTGAACGAGGTGAAGTTCACGGCTGGATAATTCAGCTAACCCTGTATCGTACTATTATTCGCTTCGGAAATAGATTCAGCTCGTCCAATAGAGTCATTTCTGGATTTTTTTTTTTTTTTTAATTATTTTTACCGAGTATCAATGTTGTAAATTTCATATTTTTCGTGAGAAAGTGATTTCGAACCTTTTAAATTCTAAAAGTTTTTATTAATTAAAATTATTATCCGAAGCGTAGAAGGTGGCGTTCGCGGTTCAAATCCGGGCTGAGGCAGTTATTTTTCTTGCTCTTAAAAAATTATTTGTCTGAAGTAATCGGTTTAGCATCTCAATTTTCATTAATTACAAATTTTTAAAACTCGAACATTAACATCTTCTTTTAAAAATATTTTTCTTGCAGTCCTCGGACTCACTTCAGAGACAAAAAATGTTGTAAATAGTATCACAAATTTGGAAAAATTGTGTCAAAATTGTGTTATAAAATTTTTCAAGTAATAAACATATGTGTAGTACAAATTTAAATATGTATATTCCGAAATCAAAAAGTGTGCATCAGAAAATTAACTTTATTTTTCAAGCAACATTTCTAATTTTATAACCTTTTATTTTAAAAGTATTAAAAATGAACTTTAATGTTAATTTGAAGCGTTTTTTTCGCCTATAAATTCTAAAAATTCTTAGTATTTATTACAGGCTTCAGAGTCTTTTCCCTATTCTCCTCTTTTTCTCGTTTTTGGCTCAAAAATACAAGCACTTGAGTCAAATTTTTTTTCTTTCTTGACTAATAATTTTTTTTTTTTAAATTCAACTGTTTTGTTGAAAATGCATTTACTTGGTTTGAGAATTCATCTCTTTATCTAAAAATTTCACCTTTCTGGTTAAAAAAGCAATTATATGGTTGAAGGTTAATACGTTTTGGTTAAAAACGTACTTGTTTTTTTTTTTAAATTAACTGTTTCTCAATTTGAATTATAATATTCTTTTTTGAAATATTAACTGTTACATTTCTTGTTAGATATTCATCCTTTTAGGTTGAAAATTCAATTCCTAGGTTGAAAGTTGATCTAACTTCTTCAATTCTTAAACAAAATTTTTCTACTTTTTTTTTTAATTACAAAAAAAAAAATTTTTGTTCAGCAGATTCATAAATTTAGTTGAAAGTATGCTTTTTTCTTAGTTAAAAATTAATTTTTTAACTGATAACTGAACTACTTTTTCAAAATTCAACTGCTTGGTTAAAAAGTAACTTTTTCGTTGGAAATTCAACAATCTGATTGAAATTTTTTTCTTCCTTGACTAATTAATTTTTTTTTTCTTGAAAATTCAACTGTTTTGTTGAAAATGCATTTATTTGGTTTAAGAATTTATCTCTTTATCTAAAAATTTCACCTTTCTGGTTAAAAAATCAATTATATGGTTGAAGGTTAATACGTTTTGGTTAAAAACGTACTTGTTTTTTTTTTTTTAAATTAACTGTTTTTCAATTTGAATTATAATATTCTTTTTTGAAATATCAACTGTTACATTTCCCGTTAGAAATTCATCCTTTTAGGTTGAACATTCAATTCCTACGTTGAAAGTTGATATAACTTCTTAAATTCTTAAAAAAAAATTTTTTTCTTTTTTTTTTCATTGAAAAAAAATGGTTTTGTTCTGAAGATTTATAACTTTAGTTGAAAGTATGCTTTTTTCTTAGTTAAAAATTAATTTTTTAACTGATAACTGAACTACTTTTTCAAAATTTAACTGCTTGGTTAAAAAGTAACTTTTTCGTTAGAAATTCAACAATCTGATTGAAATTTTTTTCTTCCTTGACTGATAAATTTTTTGTTGTTAAAAGTTGAACTATTTTCTTAAAAATTCATTTTTTTTTGTTTTGAAAATTTATCTTTTTCTGTAGAAACTTCACCTTTTTTAGTTAAAGATTCAATTTTCTGATTAAAAATTAATCTATTTCGGTTGAAAGTTAACTTGTTGGTTAAAAATATAACTGTTTTGTACAAAATTCGTATTTTTGGCTCGAAAATTCAACAACTTAGTAGGAAATTTAACTATTTGTTTGAAAATGAATGTATTTTTTTGAAAATTCGTATTTTTGTTGGAAAATCAATTTTTGGTCAAAAATTCAACTGGTTGGTTAAAAATAATTAATTCTTTTAGTTGAAAATTCAAGTATTTTGTTAAAAATTAGTTTTTTGTTGTTAACCACACTGTTTTTTATTTTAAATTGTAATCTTTGTTTGTTAAAATATCAATCAAATAATTTGTTGTTGAAAATTAATCTTTTTAGGTTGAACATTTGTTTTTTCTTGATTAAAAATGAATTTTTGAAACTAAAAATGGAAATTATTTCTCGGTTAGAAATCTAACTATTTTGTTAAAGATTCATCTTTTTGGTTTAAGAATTTGTCTTTTTCTGTAGAAACTTAACATTCTTTGGTTAAAAATGCAATTGTCTGCTTAAAAATAATTCTGTTTTAGTTGAAAATTATTTTTTTTTTTTTTTTTGAAAATTCAACTGTTTTGTAAAAAGTTTGTATTTTTCGCTCAAAAATTCCGTATTTTGGTAGGAAACTGAAATATTTGCTTGAAAATTTATGTGTTTTATTGAAAACTCGTTTTTGTTGCTTAAATCCATCTGTTTTTTATTTTTAATTTTTTGTTGGAAAATCATATATTACATTTTCTGTTGAAAATTCAACTGATTGGTTGAAAATTAAATTTTTTGTTGAAATTTCATATTCTAGAGTTGAAAATTCAAATTTTTTGTGGAAAATTCTTCTTTTTAGCTCGAAAATTCACCAATTTGGTGCAAAATTAATCTTCATTGTACAAAATATTTTTTTTTTCGAAAATTAATTGTCTTGCATGAAACTTTAACTACTTCATTTCTGGTTAAAAATTGACCTTTTTTAGCTTAAAAATTCAAATATTTAGTTAAAAAATCTTATGAACAAAAAAATGTTAACTAAAAATTACTCAAATAAAATTTCGACTATCGTCACATTCATTGTTTAAATTGTTTATTTGACAATTTATGTAATTTGTTGAAAATAAATTAATTGATTGAAAAAAATAAATTGATTAAAAAAAAAGTAATTGATTAAAAAAATACAAAATTAATAAAAAATTAATAAAAAATAAAAATTGATAAAAATTTAAAAAAAAATTATTTGATTAAAAATTCAAATTTTTAGTTAAAAATGTATCTATTTTGTTGAGAATTCATCTTTTCTAGTAGGTAATTAATCTTCTGTGTTGAAAATTCAACTATTTAATTAAAAAATTTCAGAAAAGAGAAAACTATCAATTAATTTTTTTAACTAAAAATGTAACTATTCCATTTTTCGTTACGAATTAAACTATATTTATGAAAATTAAACTTTTTGGTAAGAAATGAACTTTTTGATAACAAATTAACTTTTTTGTTGAAAAATCATATTTTAGGGTTGAAAATTTAACCTTTTTATTCATATTTCATTTTTTCGGTTTTAAAATTCAACACTTTTGTTGAAAATTTATGTATTTTGTTGAAACTTCGTTTTTTTTTTGGTTAAGAAATAATTTTTTAAACTTATAATGTAACTATTCCATTTTTGGTTGAAAATTAATATTTTTTAATAAAAATAAATTCATATTTTCCAGCTCAAAATTTATGTATTTTGTTAAAAATTCGTTTTTTGGTCGAAAATCAATCTTCATGGTCCAAATCCACTCTTTTTGATTAAAAATGAAACTGTTTGGTTTTTAATCAATCTGGTATGTTTGAGGACTTAACAATTTAGTATAAAATTAAACTATTTGGTTCATTATTAACTTTAATTCCAAAAATTTATATTTTTTGTTTAAATTCAAATATTTCATTAAAAATGAAACCATTTTTATGAAAATTCAACTTTTTGATATGAAATTAATTTTTTTGTGAAAAAATTCAATTCCCAGGTTGAAAATTTATCCTTTTTGTAAATAATTCAACCTTTCTGTTTTAAGATAGATTAATTATGGTAAAAAATGAAGTGCTTTGTTGAAAATTCATTTTTTGTTGGTATGAAATTATCTTTTTACTGGAAAATTCATCTCGTTGGTTAAAAATTTAACTATTTGGTACAAAAATTCATCTTTTTTAGTTGAAAATTGAACTACTTGGTTGAAGCTTGAACTTTTTTGTAAAAACTTTACTTTTTTGTTGAAAAATAATATTTTTTGGTTTGAAAATTTCAACCGTTTTTCATATAATTCGTCCTTTTGCCTTTAGAATTCAACATTTTTGTTGAAAATTGATGAATTTTTTTGAAACTTCTTGTTTTTTGTTATAAAATGATTCTTTTTGTTAAAAAATTCGACTTTTGGTTGAAAAAAGTTGAACTTGTTTGTTAAACATTTAAAGATAATTCATCATTTTGGTTTTAAAATTCAACAATTTTGTTCAAAATTGATGCATTTCGTTAAAAGTTCTTATTTCTTGGTAGAAAACTAATCTTCTTGCTAAAAATTTTATCTTTTTGGTTGAAGATTTTATTATTTAGTTAGAAATTCATCATTTTAATTTGAAAATTCAACTACTTGGTTCAAAGCTGAACTAGTTTCTTGAAAATTCAAATTTTTAGTGCAAATTTTATGATTGGGGTAAATTTTAAACTATTTTCATGAAAATTTAACTTTTTGGTGAAAACCTAACTTTTTCGTTGAAAAATAATTTTTTTTTTAGTTGAACATTCAACTGTTTGGTAAATAATTCTTTTTTTTTGGCTTTGAAATTGAACATTTTTGTTGAAAATTAATTTCTTTTTTTTGTAGAAAATTAGTCTTCTTGCTACAAATTTTATCTTTTTGGTTAAAAATTTAATTATTTCGTTGGAAATTCATCATTTTAATTTGAAAATTCAACTACTTGGTTCAAGGCTGAACTAGTTTCTTGAAAATTTAAATTTTTAGTGCAAATTTTATGATTGGGGTACATTTTAAACTATTTTCATGAAAATTTAACTTTTTGGTGAAAACCTAACTTTTTCGTTGAAAAATAATTTTTTTTTTTAGTTGAACATTCAACTGCTTGGTATATAATTCTTTTTTTTAACTTTGAAATTGAACATTTTTGTTGAAAATTCGTTTTTTTTTTTGTAGAAAATTAATCATCTTGCTGAAAATTTTATCTTGTTGGTTGAAAATGTAACCATTCTTTTAAAAATTCATATTTTTTAGTTGAAAATTTAACTGCTTGGTTTAGAGTTGAACTACTTTGTTAAAAAATCATATTTTTTAAGATTCACCACGTTGGTTCAAAATTCAACTTATTTGTAAAAACAAATTTTTTTTTATAACAAAAAATCAATTCTTTTATCTGAAAACTTCATTATTCCATTCTTAGATTATCCTTTCTAAGTTCAAAAATAATCTGGTAGAGAATACATATAATATTTGTTAAAAATTCGTCTTGAAATTTGAAAAATTGAAAGTGTTTCATATTGCATTCAATATGGTATCGACAATAATTTTATTTAAAAGACTTTATTCCTCTAATATTCGCCTATTTTTCTTCAAAATCACCCTATTTCCCCTGTTTTGATTGAATTTTGGGCAGCGTTACTTTTGGGGAAGGGAGGGGAAGGGGGGGAGCTAATAAAGAACTACTGTCGTCAACGAGTGTGTGGGAAGGGGTAAAATAGGCCAAAATTGGTAACGTAGTTTATGAAGGACTCCTTCCTCCTGTTTAAGATTTTGTAAGGACGTGCAATGGATTTGTTACCGAGTATATTTTCAATCAATGCAGCGGATTAATATTCTCGGTGCAATCGGTGTTGCAGTCGATAACCTCCCCTGACGCTGACGTAACGGCCGAATCTGGGTCCATGGTTTCAGGAGGGGAAGGGGAAGGGTGTTGGGGGTATAGGGGGTGGGTGGCGCTGAAGTAGGTCACTGGAGCTTCATTCACATTACGCGGCCATTCATGAGATCTGCTAAACGTTCGACTTCCGAACCTTCGCATTCTCTTTCCGCTTTCTTATATTCTTTTAATACAAGTTTACAATTTATTTTGTTTAATTTATTGTTTGGTTCCTCATAGAGGAAGCTTTGGAATGGTAACATTTTCCAAAAATTGTAAATTCATTCAATTAAACCTTCCTCAATTTAAAAATGTCTAATACAATGTTCCAAGCAATTGTCCGAATGTGTGTGTGTGTGGATGTGTGTGCGTGTGTGGATTTTACACTTTTTTGTGAACACAATTACTTGAAAACGGCTGCAGATGAATTGATGAAATTTAGAGAGCTTATATTTTAAAAATAGGTTTTTTATAGCAAAACTTTTTTCATTAACGTAATTTAAAGTTGATGCAAGAACAGAATCGATGTGTTGCTTCGAGACGAATCTCTTGACTTGGAATATTAATACATTTCATTGAAGAGTAAGGATGCTATGATAATGAATTATATTTGAAAATACGGTTTTTTATAGTTAAACATTTTTCTTCAACATGATTCAAAGTTGATGCAAGAATATAAAATATTCCTTGTTTCGAGACGAATCGATTGAACTACAATATTAATATATTTTATTGAAGAGTAGGGAAGTTGTGGTAATTTATATATTTTTAAAATCGTTTTTTATAGTAAAACTTTTTTCATTAATATAATTCAAAGTTGATGCAAGGACAGAAAATATGTGTTGATTCGAGAAGAAGCGATTGACCTATAATATTAATATATTTTATTGGTGAGTGAGGAAGGTATGGTAATACATAATACTTGGAAATACGGTTTTTTATAGTAAAACTTTTTTCTTCAACATAATTCAAAGTGGGTGACGGACAACTTTGCACGTAGCAACTTTGCACGTGCCCAACTGTGCACGTCGATGGCCGGACGGACAACTGTGCACGCCCAAGACCACAGGAGCCCATCATTTGTGCACGTGCACAGTTGTCTAAGTGACAACTGTGCACGGCGAAATTTAGACGTACACAGATGGTCTCCTGTGGACTTGGACGTGCACAGATGTCTCTTTCATAACTGTGCACGTGCACAGTTGTCACTTGCCCAACTGTGCACGTGCACAGATGTCCCTTGTCCAACTGTGCACGTTCACAGATGTCCCTTGCCCAACTGTGCACGTGCACATATGTCCATTGTCCAACTGTGCACGTGCACAGATGTCACTTTCCCAACTGTACACGTGCACAGTTGGAACTTGCCTGACTGTGCACGTGCACATATGTCACTTGCCCAACTGTGCACGTGCACAGATGTCACTTGCCCAACTGTGCACGTTTATGTCCTTACGTAAGGGTTTATGCGAGGGTGATACTTTATATCTACGTATAATAAATTTTTAACAGTTAAAATTCCAAATTATTATAAATATAAGAAAATATTTCTTTAAATTTATTTTGCTTCCTCATAGAGAAAGCTTTATAATAGTTACATTTTCGAAAAAACTTTAATTCATTTAATTTAACTTTCGTCAGTTGATAAATGTCTAATACAATGTTCTGAAGCTTGTATTAGATATTTACATGTTGTGTGTAACTGTGTGTTGATGCTTCAGTTTTTTATGAACACGATAACTTGAGAATAGTTGCAGATAAATTGATCAAATTCGTACGGTTTATTTTTACCACTAATAACTTAAATAAGACACAAGGATTTCAAAAAATGTTAATTGCATTTTTTAGCGCGTTTTTACTACTTGAAAAATTGTTTTTTATATTTCAAACTTTTTTTCATTATCATAATTCACAGTTCATGCATGCAAACAGAATATTCCTTGACTCGAAACAAATCCATTGTTCTATGATATTAATATATTTTATTGAAGATTAAGAAAATTTTAATGAGTTATAATATTGGAAAAATTAAGATTTACAATTTTATTAAAATAATTAATCCTTCTTCTCTAAGGAAGCAAATTATCTATTTGCTATTTCACCGTGACGAGGAAGCAGAGTGCTCATGATATGAGCTCCAACAAATATAGACTCCGTTAAAACGCCCAAAATCGAATTCAAAGATAGGTTTAATACTCTCATCTTAATAAGCCCTACACTGTCAAAAATGTTTGGAATTCTCCAACACTTCTACAATACAAGAGTAAGGTAAAATTGCAAACACGGTATTGTGCTGTAAATCGTGAAGTCACCGTCGAGCATTCCAATACATGTATTGTAGCGTTCATAAGTCGAAAATTGTGCACAAGGGATTCACGGAGTTAATGGAATTCAGAGAATTCAAGGAACTCGCGGAATTCATGAAACTTAAGGAATTCAAGAAATTTATGGAATTCACGGAATTCATGGATTTCACGGAATTCACGTAATTCGCGGAATTAATGGAATTCAAGGAATTCAAGCGATTCGCGGAATTCATAAAATTTAAGGAATTCAAGAAATTTATGGAATTCACGGAATTCATGGCCAGTTCATAGCCAACAGCCATAACACGCTGAAAAAACCAGTTCTCGTCAGATCACAGAAGTTAAGCAGCGTTGGGCGCGGTTAGCACTTGGATGGGTGACCATTCGAGAAAACTAAGTGCTGTTGGCACATCGTGGGTGTGGTGAGCCCACACTTGTAGTTATTTACTACAAGTTATCAACCTAGAAACACTACCCGAATCGGGTAGTGTCACGCCTACCCCGAAAGGGAAATGGCTTAATGGTATACATGGAATTCACGGATTTCACGGAATTAACGGAATTCGCGGAATTAATGGAATTCATGCAATTCGCGGAATAAATGGAATTCACGGAATTCAAGCAATTCGCAGAATTCATGAAATTTAAGGAATTCAAGAAATTTATGGAATTCACGGAATTCATGGAATTCTCATAAATCCTTGAATTCCTTGAATTCTCTAAATTCCTTGAATTCTCTGAATTCCTTGAATTCTCTGAATTCCTTGAATTCTCTGAATTCCTTGAATTCTCTGAATTCCTTGAATTTTCTGAATGCCTCGAATTCTCTGATTCCCTTGAATTCTCTGAACTCCTTGAATTCTCTGTATTCCTTTAATTCTATGAATTTTTTAATTAAATGGATTCCTCGAATTCCTGGAAATCTATGAATTCCTGGATATCTATGAATTCCTTGAATTCTATGAATTCGTCGAAAGTGAGTGTGTGTAAAGTGACATTGGGTAGGGTCGGCCTAGTTTTTCGCGTTTTCGCGTCGGCCCCAGACTCACGGGATTTTCAAAATTTTGCACATGTCCAAAGCCTTTCTCCAATTTGTTCTTTAGAATTATAAATTTTCTGGCTATAGTCTAAGAAAGTTTATTATCTAACAATCGAACTTTAGGCTGCAAAATATTATTCAACTAGCAAATATCGATTTAAACCAATTCTAATAGGTTTCTGAAACTTACCTTTGAAGTAATAGGTACGGTTTTAATATTTGGAACCAATTATGAATTTTGGTTCGAAAAAGCACTTAGAACTAGGCAAATTTATCTGAAATGATGAATAGAGAGCCATACCATGAACAGCCATACCACGCTGAAAAATCCAGTTCTCGTCAGATCACTGAAGTTAAGCAGCGTTGGGCGCCGTTAGTACTTGGATGGGTGACCATTCGAGAAAACTGAGTGCTGATGGCACATAGTGGGTGTGGTGAGCCCACACTTGTAGTTATTTACTACAAGAAACTATCCACCTAGAAACACTACCCAAATCGGGTAGTGTCACGCCTACCCTGAAAGGGAAATGGCTTAATGGTATACTACTACTACATAAACAACAGTAAAACTTTGATAAAAGTTATTGAAATTTTTTTTTTCAACTTCACTTTTTGTTACATCATAAGAAAATACATCAAATAAATAAACGATTTTGTGAAATCAAAGACAGATAAGCAACTTGAAAAAAATAAATACCTACCGAGTAGGCACGGTAGTTAGTAGTTAGACCCACTGGGAGACTCAAAGAATCTTAATAGGATAAAAGTATTAAATAGTACATTTCGTGACTGATGCGGACTGACGGCCTTTTTGAAACGAGCACAATGTTCTTGTAACGAGTCGTAGGTAAGGGCGTATAATTATACGTAGATATAAAGGACCACCCTCGTATCAACCCTTACGTACGGACATAAACGTGCACATTTGGGCAAGTGACATCTGTGCACGTGGACAGTTGGGCAATGGACATCTGTGCACGTGCACAGTTGGGCAAGGGACATCTGTGCACGTGTACAGTTGGGCAAGTGACAACTGTGCACGTCCAAGTCCACAGAAGCCCATACTTCTAAATTTCGCTGTGCACAGTTGTCACTTGGACAACTGTGCACGTCGAAATTTAGACGTGCACAGATGGGCTCCTGTGGCCTTGGACGTGCACAGATGGACGTGCACAGTTGTCCGTCCGGCCATCAACGTGCACAGTTGGGCACGTGCAAAGTTGCTACGTGCAAAGTTGTCCGTCACCCATGCAAGTGACAACTGTGCACGTGCACAGTTAGGAAAGTGACATCTGTGCACGTCCAAGTCCACAGGAGCCCATCTGTGCACGTCTAAATTTCGACGTGCACAGTTGTCCAAGTGAGGACTTTGCACGTGCACAGATGGCACGTGCTCAGTTGGCACGTGCACAGTTGTCCATCTGGCCATCGACGTGCACAGTTGGGCACGTGCAAAGTTGCTACGTGCATAGTTGACCCCATCCCTTTAAAACATGTTTTGTATTATTTTGTAATTTTGTATTTTTTTTTGAATTTCTATTTTCATTTTTGATTTGCAAATTCAGATCAAAATGATCCAGTTTTGCGGATCCAAAATCAATATTTACACAAGTTTATTCCCATCTATAGAGTAGCAGTTGTTATATATATATTTTTTTAAAGTTCTAGGTCAATCATGATTGAAATGATATTTCTAAAACGAGGAACGTTTAGGAAAACATTTGATTTCAGGGTTAGAAAAAAGTTCCAGTGTTCCTATTTTGGACTACAAATCTCTATGGCTCGAAACATTAATTTTTCTCTTTTCAAAATTGTTTCTTTAGATTGACCTAGTACCAACTCCCCTTCTGAAAGATTCACAACTTCCTAGAAGGAACAAACAATGTTTTAGGAATCGCTGCATTTTTAACTGAAACGATACATTTTAAACAAAAATGGAATAGTTAAAGTTTCTGTTAAATAGGTAATTTTTAAAGAAAACAAAAAATTTTTCAATTAAATAGTTTCATTTTCAACCGAAAGAATATGTTTTTAACAAATTGTTCAATTATCGACTACTACTAGGGGCCATGGAAGCTAAACAAGTGTGGGTTGGGGAGCGTGGCTTATATTTGGACGTAAAGACTGAATTTTTAACAAAGAATTTCTACTTTAAAACAATTTGTTAAATTTGCAACCAAAAACATGAATTTTCAGCCTAGAAGATTAATTTTCGAACAAACAAGACGAATTTGAAACAAAAAACATGAGTTTTCAACCTCACAGTTGGGTTTTCGTACAAAAAATATACATTTTCAACTGAACACTTGAATTTTTGTTAAACAAAAAAAATTTTAACCAAAATGATGAATCAGCAACAAAAGAAAAATAATTTTTAACAAATGAGTTTAACTTGAAAATTAGACTTAAATTTGCAACCAAAAAAATACATTCTTATACAAAATAGGAACAGTTAAATAATTTTCAGTAAAAAAATTGAATTTAGAAAAAAATTTAATTTTCAACAAAATATTTCAAATTTCAATCAAAGAGATTAATTTTTAACAAATTTTCAACTGGAAAAGATAAATTTTTTATTAAAATAAGTGAATCTTAAAATAAGTGAATGTTCATCTAAAATGATAAATTTTTAACCAAAAATGATGAGTTTTATTTCAGAGCAGGAATAGTTAAATTCTCAGTACAAAAATTAATTTTATAACCAAAAAAAAAGAACGAATTGTCAACAAAATAGTTCAACTTTCAACCAAACTGATGAATCATGAACAAAGATGAAGTTTCAACCAAAAAAGATAATTTTTGAACCAAAATAGGGACAGTTAAATTTTCATTTAAAAAATTAATTTTCCAAAACAAAACGAATTTCCAACAAAATAGTTCAACTCAATTTTCAACCAAATAAGTGAATTTTCAACTAGAACAATGAATTTTCAAACAAAATATAACTTTTATACCAAACCAGGAATAGTTAAATTTTCAATCAAAAAATTAATTTTAGAAAAAAAAAGAATTTTCAACCGAATAGTTAAATTTTCATCATGAACTAATTAAATTTTCAACTAAACACTTGAACTTTCAACCAAAAAGATAAATGTTCAACCAATTAGATTAATTTTCAACAAAGTATTTAAATTTTCATATGAAAAAAATTGTCAACAAAATGAAATTTGTTGGTGAAAAAAGATAAATTTTCCAACAAAAAATTCGTATATTAAACAAAGGAGTTGAATTTTCAACCCAAAAAGACGAATTGTATACAAGAAAGTTGAATTTACAACCAAAAATATGATTTGCGGAGAAAATTGTTGAATTTGAAACAAAATAATTAAATTTCCAACCATATAATAACATTCTTAACTGAAAAAGATGAATTCTTAAAAAAAAAATTAATAATGGACTTTTAAACCAAAAAGAATTAACTTTCAACGACAACTTGTTGGATTTTCGTGTCGAAGTTCTGTGAGTCCGTGTTTCACCAGAAATTGCTGAATGAGCTGCGATGGATGGGCGGCTGTGTTGTCGCGATCAACGACCCTCTAACATTTGCAGGTATCCAAAATAGAAAGAATCAAACTTGTCCGTATTCAGATTTTCTAGAAACTTGATATTTTTTTTAAATATCTCATGACTGAACAAATATTTGAAAAATGTAAAAAGAACTGTAACAATGCTAATACTCAGAATGCCAATTAAAAAATAATAAACTATGTACGGTTTTAAAAGGGTTTGAATAATAATTCGTCGATTGTTATCAAACATGGAATTCTTTCATTCTTTTGCATTGCTTCTTTAACAACGTTTTCTTTAATGAAATACAATTGCGTATTTAGAATCATTATTCTTATTAAAAGTTCTGGGTCAAACCCTCATTTGACTAAAAGTAGGTTGAGTTCTCATTTTCCTCTATAAATTATTAAAACAGCAGCAATAATCATTAATAAAAATTTGAATAAAAAATATATCAAAATACTGCAGAATAAAAACAGAAAGAAATTTTAGTTGCACGAAATGATTCTTTTTATTTACAATGCTAAGCGTCGCGTGGTCTAATAATTTATGTCTAACTAAATTACTTATTGCGTCATTAATTATACATACATGAACAATAAACCTCTATCTAAACATTCGTACAATAATCAACCCTGTGAGAAACTTTGCTGAAATATTTTCGAATAAAAAAATAAAAAATTTCGAATGAGGGGTAGTTTACCCCTATAATTAACCCTAAACAATAATCAAATTAAAACAAGACCTGAAAGATTGAATCCTACTAAAATAAATCAGTATTGCATGAAATGTTGATTATAAAATATTTTCTTTGAAATTAGGGGTGTATCAACCCCCGGATTACCCCTAAACATTAATGAAATTGAAAAATTGTTACTGAAAAACGGATTAGGTGATAAATCCTCCGTGTTAAATAGGCAAATACTGTTAAATAAAAAAAATGTGTGAGGTGTAGTGAGTAGTTTTAGTAGTGAGAGGTAGTTTACCCCCGGTATAACCCCTAAAAATTAATCGAATTGAAAAGAGAGCCAAAAAAGTGATTAAATATTTCTAAAATAAATATGTAGTGCAAATTCTTTTGAATATAAAGAAGGGTTTAAATATGAGAGGTGATTTACCCCTAAAATTACCCCTAAACATTAATAAATTGAAATAGAACCTAAAAGGGTGAATAAATCTTACATGAATAAATCTGTGGTAAAGATAATTTTGATTATGAAAAATTTGTTTTTAAATGAGGGGTATTTTACCCCCGACATTTCCCCTTAACATTAGCTTTATTGAAATAAGACTTACAAGAGCCATTAAATCCTACTAAAATAAATCTGTTGTCCGATATTCTTGATTACAAAATATGGTTTTCGAACTAAGGGGTAGTTTAACACCAAAAATACACCTAAACGTTAATAAAATTAAAATACGATCAAGGAAGTGATTAATTCCTAGTAATATGAATTTCAGGAGCACATACTGTTGAAAATGATTGTTTTTAAATCAGGGGTAGTTTAACCCGCCAGCCCTCGAATTTCCCCAAAACATTATATAATTTAAAATAACTCCTACTAACACTTGTATACTGCTGCAATGGATCTGTAGTGCAAATATTGTTAATTATAAAAAAAGGGATTTGCAAATTAGGGGTAGTTTACTATTTTCATTACCCCTGAACATTATAATTTTACACATAAAATTACCCCTAAAGATAATTAAAATTAAAATAAGACCGAATAGTTATTGAATCCTACTAAAATAAATCTGTGATCAAAATATTGTTGGAAATGAAAAATGGGTTAAAAAAGCTCCCGGAGATAAAAAGCGAGAATTGTTTGTTAAAAAAAGTGATGAGGGGTGAAGGGGTAGGTCCGTGCGTCAAGAATGAAAAAGCCGAAGACTAGTGAACCCCGTAATATAATTAACTAAAGTATGGATATTCATCAAACAAAATTTCACCGCAGTTTTGAAATGAGGGCTAATTTGCCCCTGGGAATACCCCTAAATATTATACAGGTTAAAAAAAGTTAATTGAGTGGTTCAGATTATCCCCTCTCATACTTTCCCTCCCCTACTCCACCTACACTCTCCTGCTCGAACTCTCCATTCCTACTTCCCCACCCTAAACTTCAACCTTTGCTTCACCCCTCCCTTCCTCATCTTCTTTCTCTTATAATTCTCCCTTTGATCAATTGCATAGCTACCCGCCCTTCCCCTACTTTCTCACAATAACATTTTCCTTACACTCCTCATTTCCTTACCCCTTACTTCACTTAGTTCCCATCCCATTTCTCCTGATACTTCCCTTCCCTTCATTTAACCCCACTTTTCCTACTTCATTTACTCTCATTTCCCCTTACTTACCCTACTTACCTACCTCTTATTTCTCCTACTTTCGCATTCCTATTTACTTTCCCTACACTTCTAATTACCCTACCCCTCACTTCCCTCACATCCCTTAGTTGCGTCCCATTTTTTCTTATACTTTCCTTCTCTTCATTTCACCCCACTTCTCCTACTTTCTCTACTCTCATTACCCCTTACTTACCCTACTTTCCTAACCCTCATTTCCCCTACTTCCTCACTTCCTTTAATCCACCCCCCCTCCCTTAAATAAAATACCCCTTCCCTTATTACACCTACTCTCCCTTCAATAATTCAATCTTACTTACCCTGAAAATAGGTTTTAAAATGAGGGATATTTTACACCCGGAATCACCCCTAAAAATTATACAAGTTAAAATATGACCTATAAGGGTGCGTTCACATAAAACGTAAAATTAAAAACGGGGCGAGGGTGTTCGTGTTTTTTTTCATTCTGTTATTTGATTAGGGGGGGGGGGGTATTTTCACCTGATTACGTGATATTTTTAATTTATAAATTTTCTGCCCCATCAACTTTGTGTATCAAAATTTCTAAAAAAATAATTTTAATCCATCATAGAATGTATTTCTATATGTTTTTAAACATTATTGATAGAAGAGAAAACTTAAATTGTGAATGATTGTTTAATAATGGGAAATAATGATGCTCTTAACATTTCGATACCACACTATGATTTGTAAACTTTTATCCATTTTCATAGAGATAAGAAAAATTAAATTATGGGGGAAAAAACTTATTTTGAAGATTTCGAAAAAAATAGATGTTTGTAAATAATTATGAAAAATTAGAGGGGATTAAATTTCTTTCAAGATTTTTGGAAAAATTTTTAATGGTTTAGGCTTCATTTTTAGAGAATAATTTTGAGTTTTTATGATTTCAAAATGTGTGGGAAATGAATATGGGAGACTTTGAGACCATTTTTTTAATTTTTCAGGATTCAAGATTTTTTTGGGGTAAAATTAATTTTGCAGTGTGTCAACAGAAGTTTTTAAAGGATTCAAAAATAATCAAAACTCGTAAAGATTTTTTGAGAATTTTGTGAGGTGCCACGAAACAGAAAAATATTTTTTTAATTTTAGAAAAAATCAAAATAATTTTTTATTTTCATAAATTAATTCTAAGACGTTATTCAAAAAGATTTCAAGAAATTGCTAAAGATTTCAATATTTGTCAAGGAAGAATCTGAAAGATTATCAGAAAATTTTTTTAATTTTGCAGAATCAAAGAAAAAAGTTAAGAAATTGCATAATTTTTTAAGATTAGCAGATTTAGAAGGTCAGACAAGATTAGAAAAAGAATTCTCTTAAGATTCGTGTGAATATTTTAAATGATTTTTTATCTTGAAAAATGAAGCCTAATAGAAAATTAAAAAAGAGTTTTAAACATATTAAAAGATTTCCTAAAATTTCGAAAAATAGTGTAAAAGATTTTAGAGCAAAATGTTTTAGTTCGGTAAGAATAAAAAAAAAATCGAGTAAATTCAAGAAATATTTAAAAGAATTGAAGAGATTCAAAAAGAATTTTAAACTTTAGAAAATTTCTAGAAATGTACGTACCTAAAGAGGTTAAAAATAAACTTTAGGAGCTTCAAAAGAAATTCGAAAGGTTTCAAGAGAATAAGCCAATTTTTTCAAAATTCCTGGGAAAATTTAGAAGATCGTAAGTCAATTTTTTGTACACTTTAAATGATTTTTCAAAATTATGAAAAAAATCAAGTCAGTCAAAAATATTTTTTGGAATTCAAGACGTTTCAAATGGGTTAGAAATATTTAAACACTTTGAAACATTTCCGAAAATTTATCGAATATTTTTTTATTTATCCAAACTTCTAAGGGTCCTAAATATCTTTTAAAAAGATTAGAATTTTTCCAAATATTTTGTACAATCCTATATAACAAAATAAACTTCTTGAAAATATTCGGCACTCTTTTTTGTCACATCTCAAGTAATCAAAACTCTTTCTTAATTTTCTCAAGAATCTCATAAAAATTATATTTATATAAAGTTGAAAACAAACTGATAATACTTATTTTCTTGTTGTCAATTCTTATAATTTAATTTTAGCTCGAATTTAAGTAGTCAAAAACGTCTATCAAATAAATAGTTATTCAAAGTTTTTATATTGTATTATTATTAGTATAATTTTGTATTCTTTATGGTTTGAAAAAAGTTTGAAATTGGTGAATTTCAATTAGTACTTACATTAAGTAACTTCAATATTTTGATGAATAAAAAAAATATTTAAAAAGAATTCAGTGTTACATCAAAATATTGTTTTATCTATTTCTAGATAATACCTTAACCTAGAAAACCGTTTTTTAATTTAGAAAACGTCTATCATGTATAAGGGTCTTTAACGTCCGAGAATTCAAAATAGGAGAAAAAAAACAATTTATATAAATGTAAAAAAATTTAATAATCTTACTAATATGTTAATATGAACAATTTTAAAAAGGTGTAAATAACACACTTACGAAATAGTTACGAAAGTCGTCATCTTTTTGGAGTAGAGTTCAATGATTGAGATCAATTTAAAAAGTCAGTAGTAAAGTTAAAAATATATATCAACAGATGTCGATTCAAATTTAATGTATGAATTTTCTGTAAAAAGAAATTATAATTTGATTAGTAAATAATAATATCATAATAAAGATAGAGGCTACGTTGAAAATAGTAAAAAATTATAGTTACCATATTTCAATTAAAAAAAGTCTTCAAAAAATTGTGTGTGGTGAACAAATATAAAATAATTTATAACAGACTGTTAACTAAATAAAATTTATAAATTTAAAAAATATATTTTTTATAATGAGAGCAGGATGGAAAGGCATCCTGCTCCCATTAAGATAACTCCAAAAGTGACTGTCAAGGAAAATTAACTAACCTAACATACAGTAGAAGTGAAGAAAAAGGCGCGAAAATTTGAAAAGTAATATAACAGCTGAAGTGTTAAAACGGTTATTTAAGAAGCAGAAACAAGCAAGATAAGTTAATTTTTGTATTCAATATTGTAAGAAGTTCAAGAGAAGAAATTTATTGTTAGGAATTTGTTATAAATTTTATGTTCTTAACGTCTAATGTGTAATGGTCTTTTAGTTTGTCCAACATAACATTTGCCACAATTACAAGAGAAACGGTAAACAACTACAGTTTTTTCTAAGGTTTCTAATTGGTCTTTGCCTAATTTAATCATTTCATCAAGTTCAGAATTAATACTAAAGGTAATGCTAATTTGATAAGTTTTTAAAAGTCTTTTCATATTTTCTGAAATATTACCATAGTATGGAATAGTAATACTGCTTTTAGGGTCAAATTCTTTTTTAATAATGTTATTAGAGTTATTAATTCTGTGTTTGTTTTTAAGTTCCTTTAATCTATTATCAATTTGTTTATCAATAATATTTAGTAGAATGTTATTCAGCTATTATTTCTCAAATATGCCATTATGCTTCAAACATAATACAGAAAAAGTTCCGTAACGGCGTTGAGTACAAAGCGAATGTTTTGTTAAATAAAGTGAGGAGGGTTAAAGGGGTAGGTTCGTGCGTCAAGAGTGAAAAAGAGGAAATTCGCGAGAGGATGATAAGGCAGAATCGTTTACCCGAGGACTCGCCAATTAGGAGGAATTGGGTGGTGGCGTCGTCCCGCTTTTCGAAATTCACCCCCGACATATGTATGGTGAGCGCGACGCGACCCCTGACGGCGCTTGCACACTTCACATTTATCGCACGAGAGGAGTAGGAAAGGGATGGATAGAAAAAGGAGGGGGATAGAGTAACCGACTGACGTCATCGGTGGCAGGACGTCGAACCCTGATTGCAAGGAGCAGCGACCCCAAACCCCAGTTGCCTGGCTAGGCGTCCCGGCCTCGCAGCATCCCTTCCTCCGAGAAATGTGTGCCGAGGACGCTTGGAGAATGACTGAGAGGACTCTGCAAGCTCTCCCCTGACCTCCTACCCTCCTACCTCAATAACCCAACCCTGAAACCCCATTCTACCCCGGAGGGTTATTCAAGTACCCGTAGAGGAGCGGGACAGAGAACTGGGTGAATGAGGCATCGCGTGGAGCTTGGGGTGGGCTAAAATTTTATTGAGGAAATTTTCATGTTTGTATCCAAATAAAATAAACTTATTTTTTGGGATGGTAAGAAATTTATATTTAGAGGTTTCGTCAACCCTTTGAAGCTTAACACGTATTTCTCATAAGAAACAAAGATTTTGTTGTACATTTGGGACAGAATCGTCAACATTGGGTGTAACGAGTTGCCCCTCAACATTTTAATTCACAATTAGTCTTAGAATAGAAATAATTTTTATTTTTATTTTACCCCTACAGACTTATTTTATAGGGTCCCGAAAAACCCCTCTAAGTACAAAATAGAATTTTGCGAGCTTTTGGCTCTAATTCTTATTTTTGCTGTCTTTTTAAATAACAATGATTGCTAATACATAAAATACTACTTTCAATTAATAAATTGACGTTTGAAAGTTTTGTTTAAACAATTTACTATTGTTAATAGGAATTTTCTCATAGAATAGAGGTAGAAAATCGCGGTTTTTTCTAAAAAAAAATGTACAAAATTTAACAAAAAAATACAGTTATATACAAATAGCTAATTTTTTTTTTATTTTCTTGTAAAAATAAGTTAACAATAAAGTTTAGGTTTCTACAATTCAAAAACTTGAATAACTTTTTATTAATATTTTTTTTACTTTGTTGTATAAATCTACAAGGCATTACAGAAAACTACAGGATTTTACATTTTTTTAATTTTGGTGTTTGTCGTCATAACAAAATTTTCAATTTTACGTAAATTATTTTAAAAAATACAAATAAAAAATACAAATCTTCACAAAAAAAACAAGATTTCGTAAAAGTTGAAATACTGGGAACCAGTACCAAAAATTATTTTTTTTATGTACAATAATTTACTTTAGAGGAAGATTCTGAATTTGTTCAAAATTAAGCAAGTTACAGATTTAAAAGATAAAAATAAAAAATTTGAAAGTCTCAGCAGTTAAACAAATATAAGAGTTTGATAGAAACTTTATGAACTGTTTTCAATTTAAAAATAATTTCAAGAATTAAACGCTATTATTTAATTTCAAATCCTAGTCAAATATTGTTTCAATCTAAAATAATCCATTTTTAACCCATTGAATTGGAAATTTTTTAATTAAGGAAGACATTTTTTTGAATATTTAGGAATATTTTACTTTTAATTTAAAATAAGCAATTACAAATCAAATATTAAAAACAAAACCAATTTAAACTAAAAAAAAAAACTAAACCAATTTAAAAATATTTGTTTTTACAATTGATGATAATTTATAACTATCTTGTCTTAAATTAATGATAGGAAGTTTTAATTTTTTTCTAAACTTTCCAAGCTTTTTTCAATTTTTCACTCAGAATCAGGTAATAATTATTAATAGTTAACAAAGTATTAGTTTAAATAGCATATTTCAATGTAAAAATATTTTCTCTTAGAGTAATGATAGATCTAATTAACAGACTAATTGTTCAAACAAATTATTATTTATTATAAATATCTTCTGTCAGAGTAATGGCGAAAGTTATAAACAGCCATAGATTGTTTAAATAAATTCTTTTCTGAGTGGAATTCATTAAACTGGAAAGTTGACAAAAAGTTGGAAATTTCAGAAACAAAACAAGAGAAGAGAGTATAAGAGAATCCAAGGGAAGATAGTTAAAAACAGTAATAAATTATTTGACATTGACAAAAACTTAATAACTGTTAACCCCCTCTAAATGTAAAGTTGAAAAGAAGGTGAAAAAATTCAGAAAGAATCGTGACTTTCTACCCCTATTATAAGAGAAAATTGCAATAAAAAAATAATAAATTGTTTAAAGAATTCTTAGAAACATTTTATTATATGTAAAAAGTAATATTTCATTTATTACAAACAATTTTTATGAATACAAAATGAAAAAAAGTTAGCGCCAAGATTTCTAGAAAGATTTTAAATGGTTTAATTCTTACTTTAAAAGAATAATTTGCAGTTTTGAAGATTTCAAAATGTACGCGGAAAAAGAATATGGAAAACTTTGAGACAATTTCTTCACTTTTTCAGGATTTAGAAAAATTTTAGGTAAACTGAATTTTGCAGGGTGTCAAGAGAATGAAAAGAATGTTCTTAAGATTTATGGAAAGACTTTAAACATGGTTGTTTTTTAATAAATTCTCAAAGATTGAAAAAGATTACAAGACATTTTTAATTAATTCTTAAATTTGTTAAAAAGATTGTAAAGAATTTTGAAGCAAAATTTTGCAATTTTGCCATATTATATAATTTTAGAAAAAATTTGATTAGGTTTAAGAGAGATTCAGAAAAAATTGTCAAAGAAGAATCAAGAAGACTATAAGGAAATTTTTTTTTATTTTGCAGAATTTAAAAAAAATTTCAGGAAAAATTTGAGTAATTTTCAAAGATTATCAGGTTGAGAAGGTCTGAAATGATCAGAAAAAGAATTTTCGTGAGATTTGTGTAAAAATTCCAGATGACTGTTCATTTTCAAAAATGTACTTTAAGAGAAAATTAAAAAAAGTTTGTGAACATTTCAAACGCTTTCCCAAAGTTTCGAAAAAGAGTGTAGAAGATTTTAAAGCAAAATTTTTTATTTTGGTAAGATTAAAAAATCGAATAAATTCAAGAAATATTCAGAAGAATTGAAGAGATTCAAAAAGAACTTTAAACTTTAAAAGGTTTCTAGAAATTCAGATTTTTAGAGATTTCAAAAAAAAAAACTTTAGAAGATTTAAAAGAATTTCAAAAGGTTTCAAGAGAATAAATAAATTTTCTTAAAATCCTTGGCAAAATTTAGAAGATTATAAGGCAATTTTTAAACATTTTAATTGATTTTTCAAAATTTTAAGATAAATTCGAGTCAGTAAAAAATATTTTAAGGAATTTAAGACGTTTTAAATCGAGTTTCAAATAGAAAAGAAATATTTAAACACTTCAACACATTTCCGAAAATTGATGAAATATTTCTTGATTTCTTCCAAACTTCTAAAAATCCTAAAAACCTTTTCAAAATACTCGAATTTTCCCTAATATTTTTCAAAATTCTATAAAATGAAAAAGTTATTATTTTTAACACATCTGGAATATTCAATATTTTATTAAAATTTTTGTCGATGTTGTTTGTCTGCGTGATATAATTTATGAAAATATGATGTTAAATATGGTGAAATGACATACTTTAGACCAAAAGAATTCATTTGTTGGATCCTTTATTCAATTTCTCGACGTTTCGAAAACATATAGTTTTCCTCATCAGGATAAAAAATTATTGAGTAGAGAATTTTATAAACATCGTCATCGCAATTCAAAATAGTTCCAATTTCTCCTTTTCCATTTTTCTATAAACAATTATGAAAAAAATTTGATATAAGAATTATTGTTAATTAAATATAAGTGTAACACAGAAGTGAAAAAGTGAGGTTAAGAAATGTAATTGCTGTATTTACCTTCATGATCTTCTTTTTCGGTTACATTTTTAGCTAAAAATTTTAACTTTATGTTACTTTTTGAAAAATTAGTTTGTAAGTTGTGAAATTGTAATTAAAAATTAATAATTTAGTAAAAACCGTTGAGTAATGATCAGAAACAAAACATACGTTTTGCTCCATTTTTCAAACGAGAAAGAGAATCATTAACAAAGACAGAAATAGCAATGCCGTATCATCAATTTATATCAAAGGGTACTAAAATTTCTAAATAATTCTAATGACTAAAATTAAACAAAAGAATTAAAAAAATTACCATCAATCATTAAAAAATTGAAATATTACATACTGCTGTTAATAATTAATTAGATGTAAGAAAAAAATTCCAATAATATGAAGAATTTAAGTAAAAATTCATCAATTTGAAAAATTTAGAAGATCAAATATTCGTAATATAAATGATTTATTTTTGCCAATTTAAAATAGAAGAATTTGCTTAAATTTGTTCTTGTTAAATCAAAAGTTAGATAAGATTACAATAACAACATAATTAAATTAGTTGAAAATTTTAAATTTCGAAAATTAATTTTATATATTTTTTATTTAAATCAGTTACAAAACTAAAATTTTATTATTTTTTTTCAAATTAAAGAATCCAAGATTATATTATATATTGGACTGTAATTATTAAGATCTGAAATTATATTAAACAATTGTTACTTTTTCTCTAAAATCTCTAAAATTATCGTGATGTTCTTTAATCCTAGTAGGAAGTAATCTACCAGTTCATAACATTTGTCATAATTCAAACATTGAATTTTATATACTGCATCAGTGAGTTGCAAATTATCTGAGAAGTCTTTTCCTAATTTTATAAATTTATCAAGTTAGAAATCAATTCTAAAATTTGTTGTGATATTAAAGTCATTTAAAATCCTTTTAATTTCAAAAGATAACTTTCCATTATACGAAATGGATACTGTTGGTTTAAAAATTAAATTCCTAACTATATTTATATTATTTTGGTTGGTTAAAGAATCAGTAATTGTTTTAATTTTATTATTAACATGTGTTTGAACAAATTCTGTTGGTTAATTATTAAAATATAAAGTTTTTTTAATAAATTCAATATTTGACTTGTGGAATGATACATGTGATAATTTAAGAGCTGTATCTATAAGATTTTTAACTATAGAAATTTTGTGTTGTATTGGATGGTTAGAAAAAGAATTTAAATATCTACCAGAATAAGTATCTTTACAATACCAATCTGTAATGATATGTCCTGAGTCAGTTTTTATAACTTTGACATTTAAAAAAGGAGTAGAATTATTGATTTCAATTTCATGTGTAAATTTAAGTCTAGGATGATAAGAATTAAATTGATTTATAACTTAAAGTAGTTTATCTTTCGGTGAAATAATAAAAGTATCATCAACATATCTCAAATATGTGTGTGAGGAAAAATCTAAAATATGTGTCTAAGGAAAAATCTAAATTTTTTATGACATTGGATTCTAAATCTTTCATAACTAAATCAGCTGGGACTGGAGAAATGGGAGAACCCATAGGTGTTCCTAATATTTGTCTGTAAAAGCTGTTATTAAATTTAAATACTCTAAGTAAATAAAGAAGACACATCTAGCGAAGCCATAATATGATCAGGAGGAATTGCTTTTTTTAATTATTATATTTTTAAATTCAAAAGAATTTTTGACTTGAGATTTTGGTACTGTTGAAGCTTCTTTAAGAATGTTATTAAAAATATTAGCCATTTTATATGTCGGTGAATTTATTAATGAAACTACAGGTTGAAGTGGACAATTAGGTTTGTGAACTTTATGTAAACCATAAATTCTAGGAATGTTAGTATCATGAACTAAAATATCTTTACGTAATATATCTTCGCCTAAATAGCCATTAATTCGCAAAGAATTTAACAGATAAAATTTTTTTTTTTAATTCTCTCTCTGGGTTTTCATTCAGTTTTTCATATGTTGTAGTATCATTCAATAATTCTTGCATTTTTTTAACATAAGATTCCTTTTTAGAAACAACAGTAATATTACTTTTATCTGCATGGGTAATTATTAATTGTTTATTAGAATTGATAAATGTTTGTGTTTTATTAATATTTTGTGCTAAGACTCTATCAACATGAGTAATTTTCTTATGCTGTAAAAATTTATGTGATGTATTAATTATTCTATGTCTTAACAAATAACGTCATTAACTTTGTCAGGAATAACAACATTACTAAAATTTATAATCCAAGGAACTTTATAGTCAGAATTAATTGTATCTTGATGTTTGTTTATATTTATAGATACATGAACTTTACTATTAATTTTTAAATTTTGAAGCTTTTTGTCTAGTCTTTGTTTATCTTTTAAATTTTTTACTGTGCTATTCAATTGATTTTCTAAAATGTTAGTATATATATTGTTAGGTAATTAGTTTCGTAAATTTATTTCAACATTATTAAATTATTTTTTTAAACATTTTAAACGGATATTTCAGTCTTTGATTTCATCATTAAGTAACCGACGTTCTAAAGAATCTGCCATGAAATTAACATGGATTTTTGCACTGTCTTTGTTAATGTTTCTCTTTCTATTTTTCTCTTTTTCTGTTTTGTTTCTGATCTTTACTCAACGGTTTTTACTAAATTATTAATTTTTAATTACAATTTTACAACTTACGAACTTATTCTCCAAAAAGTAACATGAAGTTAAAATTTTTAACTAAAAATGTAACCGATAAAAAAGATCTTAAAGGTAAATACAGCAATTACATTTCTTAACGTCACTTTTTCACTTTTGTGTTACACTTATATTTAATTGAAAATAATTCTTATATCAAATTTTTTCCATATTTGTCTATAGAAAAATGGAAAAGGAGAAATTGAATTGCGATGGTGATGTTTATAAACTTCTCTACTTAATAATATTTTATCCTGATGAGGAAAACTATGTTTTCGAAACATCGAGAAATGGAATAAAGGATCCAAAAATTGAATTCTTTTGGACTGAAGTATGTCATTTTGCCATCTTTAACATTATATTTTTATAAATTATATCACACAGACCAACAACATCGCTTTCGAACATCTTTTTTGATCTAACTAATATCATTTTTATAAGATTCTTGACAAAAATAAAAAAAAAATGAATATTTCACATGTGTCAAAAATAATCCAGAAGACTTTAAAGACATTTATTTTATTTTATAGAATTCAAAAAAATATTAGGGAAAATTCGAGTATTTTGAAAAGATTTTCAGGATTTTTAGAAGTTTGGAAGAAATCGAGAAATATTTTATAAATTTTCGGAAATGTTTTGAAGTGTTTATATCTATTTAAAACGTCTTAAATTCCTGAAAATATTGTTAACTCACTCTAATTTATCTTAAAATTTTGAAAAATCATTTAAAATGTTCAAAAATTTCCTTATAATCTTCTAAATTTTCTTAAGAATTTTAAGAAAATTTATTTATTCTCTTGAAACATTTTGAAATTCTTTTTAATCTTCTGAATTTTTGTTTTGAAATCTTTAAAAATCTGCATTTCTAGAAACCTTTTAAAGTTTAAAATTCTCTTTGAATCTCTTCAATTCTTCTGAATATTTATTGAATTTTTTCGATTTTTTAATCGTACAAAATTCAAACATTTTGCTTTAAAATCTTCTACACTCTTATTTGAAACTTTCGGAAATCGTTTGAAATGTTTACAAACTTGATTTAATTTTCTCTAAAAGTACATTTTTCAAAATGAACAGTCATCTGAAATTTTTACACGGATCTTACGAAAATTCTTTTTTTAATCATTTCAGACCTTCTCAACCTTATAATCTTTGAAAATTATTCAAATTTTTCCTGTAATTTTTTTAATATCTGCAAAATTAAAAAAATTGCCTTATAGTCTTCTTGATTCTTCTTTGACAATTTTAGAAACCTTTCTAAATGTTTTGAAATGATCCCATAAAATTATTTTTTCAAAATAAATAATCATTTTAATTTGTCCTAGGAACCTAAGTTTTTGAATCCTTTTAAACCTTCTGAATATCTCTCAAACCTAATCAAATTTTTTCTAAAATTATGTAATATGGCAAAATTGCAACATTTTCCTTTAAAATCCTTTACAATCTTTTTGAAAATGTTAGGAAATAATTGAAAATGTTTTGTAATCTTTTTCAATTTTCTCTTAGAATACATTAGAAAACAATCATGTTTAAAGTCTTTCCATAAATCTTAAGAACATTCTTTTCATTCTCTTGACACCCTGTAAAATTGAGTTTACCTAAATTTTTTTTAAATTCTGCAAAATTGAAGAAATTGTCTCAAAGTTTTCCATATTCTTCCACATACATTTTGAAATCTTCAAAACTTAAAATTATTCTTTTGAAATGAGAATTAAACCATTTAAAATTTTCCCAGAAGTCTTGGAAAAAATTTAATCTCCTAAAATCTTTCATAATTATTAAAAACCTTCTAATTTTTTTTCGAATTCTTCAAAATAAGTTTGTGCCCATGATTTAATTTTACTTACTTCTTTGAAAATGTAAGAAAGTCTACAAATTATAGTGTGGTAGTAAAATGTTAAGAAAATGATTATTTCCCATTATTAAACAATCATTCACAATTTAAATTTTCTCTTCTACCAATAATGTTTCGAAACATTTATAAATAAATTTTATGATGAAGTAAAATTATTTATTTAGAAATTTTGATATACAAAATTAATGGTGCAGAAAATTCATAAATTAAAAATGTTACTTAACCACCTTCTCCCCTATTTAATGTTACGCAATTTCCTCTCATATTCCCTACTTCCCCTCACTCCCCCTTTTGAAAAAAGTACGATGGGCAGATGGACCCCTGACCAAAATTACAAGGTTTGCTGTCTGGACCCACGAAACCCTAAAAATGAAAACAAGATAGTACAATTATTGAAAATAGGAATTCAGATTCTTGTATAAAAAGCCATTATAAAAATACTTCAAATAACAGAAAAAATGGACCCCTTATCGGAAACATTCGAAAATATTCCAAAAGTCGAATAAATATTCATTCAACCTTCCGGAGCAATCCTACCATTCTATAGAAATTGCTGGCCTAGGCCGTGGCCTGGTTTCGAATGAATTCTTGCTACACAAAACCCGCATATTTCGTGACGTAAATATAAAAAAAACTTCGATTCAGAATCTGAGGCTGATGTTGAACGTCACTCGTCACATAAGTGAAGAATAGGGATACTCAAGTGATTTCCCCTCCTTGGTGGTCATAAAAAAGACGATGGGAGGAAAGTGGAAACTCTGATTATACATCCAGTGGCCTCCATCCTGAGTCGCTCGGTCAGAGAAATATCCAGCAGTGTCGATCTCGACCCCAGCAGCAGTCCCGAGTCCCCGTCCCGTCCAGAGGACCACGTGCTGCGGTGCGCGCGGAACAATCAATGCAATGACGTCATCTCGGCTCCAACCAATCAGCGACCAGCTCCATTCAACCCGCCAACCTCGCTCTCAGTGAAAACTCTCCGAGTTCCGTCAGACTTTGGCTGACTGCAGTTCACCCTCGACTACTGAAACCATTGCACCGCTACGCTTGGCTCTAAACGCTAGGGCCTCAAGCCGCTAAAAGTCGCGCTTTCTTCTATTTCATCATTTTTTCACTGAAAATGATTCTCAATTTTTAAACAAATTTCTCTAAGTTCCACATGGGTCGTCCCTAATTCTGAAGGTGAGAGCGCTTATCCTAAAGTTCAGATTATAAGAAAAAAAATCCAAGATGTAATCTCAATCTTCTAATAAATGTTTCAGATATCCTGACTTCTTGGGACGGATTTGACTCTTATATAAATTAATACATTTTTTGACGAAGTATTTTCTAATAAAAATCGGATTAAAAAAGTGAGTTAGACTGAGGTTCCAGTTTCCGGCAATCAATAATGAAGAGTGTTATAAATAATCGATCGATTTTTGTATGGTATGAGCCTAATCCCGATTTAAGTGATCCCTCCCGTTTCATAAAAGACTCGAGACTCATAATTGATCCGTCAACGCGATCCAGACTATAAAGTTTCGATTTTTTTTAGTCTTAAGTGGAGAACTCTGTCCTCGAGAGATTTTTATCCACAGTGCCGTGGTCGGGATTGATTACAGAAAAGGATCTCTGGCAAGAAGATGCCTTCCGGAGAACCCAGGATGCAATTTCTGCAGTGGTGAGTTAATTTCCTCTCCTCTTGAAGATTGGCTGCAGCGAGTAGATTTTAAATCAAGATAAACTTAAGGTTAAGGGAAATTGAAAATATACGTTTCAACTTGAACATGAAACCGACTATTTATGATAAAAAAATTTAAAAATAAAATTTTCAGAATTTGACTTTTAGCAATCAGTTTTTTAATTATGGTCCATGATGATGATGACTTTCTAGCTTCGGAGAGAGTTTGCACTCACAAAAAATGAAAGAAAAATATTCTTTGTCTCTCAGTCAAAGCAAAGTTTCTTTGACTCAAAGTAATTTCTTTGGTTCAAAGAAAGGATTTTTTGTTTCAATTAAAATTTGCTATGAATAAAAAGAAAGATATTCATTGTTTCTCAGTCAAAGTAAAGTTTCTTTGATTCAAAGTGATGGTTTTTCTGTTACAACGAAATTTTTATAATTATATATGATTTTTTTATATTGAAGTTATTTTCAGTTGAATGAAAAAAATTATTTTGAAAACGGATTACTCAAATTCAAAACAAATATTTTTCTGATCGTTTCACCTTGTTTGTTTTGTGATTTGCGGTTAAGGACTAAGGTCAACCCTAATCGATTCTTAAAGAATTTCCTCTTTTTTAATTAATACAGAATTGACAATTTTTAATTGAACTTTCATCTTTCTTTTTTGAATTTGTGACTATTTGGCCGAAACCTTGATTAAATTTCATAATTTGTATTTGTATTTAAGTCAAAAGTTGTCCTAAATAATAAATAAATAATTAGCAAATTGTAGGAAATTTTTTATTTTTTATTCATATTTATTTTATTCAAAATTCTCAACAGAAATTTATTTTTGGCCATGTATATTTATTCTTATATAAAAAATATGGAAATTGTTTCTTTCCATTAACAACCATTCTTTGAAAGAATTCTTCCAAAAATTAAGTCCTATTCTAAACAAAACTTCATTAAAAAATATTTGAAGACTTTACAGGATTGATTGAAATTATTAAATCCAGAAATTTTATTACTTAAGACTTGAATATTGTCTTTTCGGTTCCTCACTGGCAAAAAGTATAATCATATTATAAATATTGATTTGGCAAAATTTGAAAAAAATGTTTGTTAGTCCTTTAAAAAGTTAGAAAATATTTAAATTTTCCAAACAGCATTCAAAATAATACGGAATTTCGTAAAAAAAATGATTTGGTTCAAAATGAACCCACTGAGGGATAGTTTTAATCCAAAATCAGGCTTATTGTCAACGCAATTAATATCTTACAAATTAAATCTTTTATAGTCAAGCTTTTTCTGACCTACAATTATTTCTTAATGATAAAAACCATTGAAGTGAAAATTAGAGAAAAATCAGTAATTCGAAATAAAAACCTGACTTTGTTCAAAATGAACCACTTTGGGGTAATTTTGATGCAATATGAGGTTCATTGTCAACGAGTTGAGTATCTGACGTCAAGTTAAATTATTCTTTGTCCAATTTTTTTTCCTGTTATGATTATTCCTAGATGATAGAAAACTTCCAAGTAGAAATTAGAGAAAAATAGAAAATTCCAAGTTATTTGGGGTTATAGTCATTCTTGAAAAAGTGTTCAATTTTTCGTGACATCAGTTTCAACTCTGTTAATTGGGTGAAAATATTTCAAACCACTATAAAATATAGAAATTTTATCCTTGGAAAGTTAAATATTATTTCGGTTCATCAATAAAAAAAAATTATTTCAAGTTGACAAAGGAAATTTGTATTTAAGATGGTGCATTTTGGGCAAACTAACCCCAGTCCGGTTCATTTTGAAGCTACTCATTCTGTTATAAATGTTAATTTTTTCTGCATCTCAAATTGCATTTATTTTATTTCTTCAAAGGACAAGAAACAGTTTTTCACATGCAGCATCTGAAATTAAAACAAAATTCAAAAAAATCTAATTTCGTTCCAAATGAACCACCCAGGGATAATTTTGACCCCAAATCAGATTCACTGTCAAGGAAATTAGAAAATCACGTCAAATTAAATCTTTTCTAGTCAATTTTTCCTCTGATACATTTATTTTTAAAACGACAAAAATCCTTGAAGTCAAAATTAGAGAAAAAACAAACATTCTAATAAAAAAATTATTGCGCTCAAAATGAACCACCCAGGGATAAATTTAATCCAAAACAGGTTCATTGTCAACGAAATTAACACCTTCCGTCAAATTGAATCTTTTCTAATCTCGTTTTCTCTCTGAAAAAATTATTTCTAAATAATGAAAATCCTTGAAGTGGAAATTAAAGAAAAATCAGAAATTCGAAGTGTCTCGAGGGTGCAATTTTTCCTGCTAAAGTGGTCAATTTTTCATGACAAGTGTTTTAACTCCGTTAATTGGGTCAAAATATTCCGAACCCCCTGTTTAAGCAACGAACCCCCTCCCACCAAGCAAAATGTACGTCACACGGGTGGTGTTAGCACGTCAGAGAAATTCTAAAACGTGATTGGTCGGTCGCTCAATGACGTCACGGGTAAGTCAGTGTGTGCAATATATACATATGTGGAATGGGCAACACAGAGAGTGCATTCGAGTTCAAAGTCCCAGTTTCCCAAGGCTGCTCGATCCGAGAGGTCGCCGCGCTTTGTTGAAGATAAATTCAATCATTTATTTTTCTTTCCTTATCAGTTTTTCCTCCCCTTTTTGATACCCCCTTTCAAGAATTAATATTTTTAAGAAAATTCTTATTTTTAGTTTTGTTTCGTCAGAATCTTTTTTAAGAAATTTTTAATAGCGTTAGCATTTTTCGGATCTTTATTTCTCAGGACCTTAGACCCCGGATTCATTTTGAAAATTCAAAATAGTATCAAGAGTAGCACAATTTTGGAAAAAGTAGCAAAATAGTGTCATGGAATTTTTTAAATATTAAATATATGGATGAGCTATTTTTTAAATCTGCGATGTATACAAGATAAATCTTCACTAAAATTGCGTAAAATCGTGTGGAATTTTTTTTAACTTCCCTGAAATCTGTATAATTTTTTTCAAAATCTGTGAAACCCTGAAATCCCAAGAAATCCCTAGCAGTATTCCGAAATTTAATTTAATTTATTTTCCAAAGCTCTCTAGGAATCTTTTCGAATCCTTTGAAATTTAAATTTGATTGATATCCTGAATAAACTTTTATAATTTTCTGACATTTTCGGAAATTTTACAAATTGTTTAAAAACCCTTAAAATTTTTTTAATATCATCAAGCAACTTGCAATTTTTCAAAATTCAAAAATCAAGTAAAATCCCGCGAAAAATCTAGAAATTTGTAATTTTTTACAACAATAATATCTTTCAAATCCTTTGAAATCTCCTGAACTTTAATATTTTTGATTAAGCCCCGTGAAATTTTTGACATTTTCTGCAATCCCTTGAAATATTTTAAAATAAGAAAAAAGCTTTTAAAAATAATAAAATTTTTTGAATTTGTGGAAATTCACTGAAATCTAGTTAGAATTTTTTGAATTTTGTTGAAATTCTCTGAATTTCCTAGACAACTCTCCAATTTTTTCAAATCCTATGAAAACTACTAAAATTTCTTGTAACCTTATTCTTTTTATGAAACTTTTTGATTCATTTCAAAATCATATGGATCCCTCAAATATTCTAAAATTTCTTGAAATCCCTTAAAATTTTTTAAACGTAAAAAATCCTTGAAATCTTCGAATCTTTTAAAATAAACTATATTCTTTAAAATCCTTGAAAAGGACTACAATTTTTAAATCTTGTGAAATCCCGTACAAAATCTTGAAAAATTAAATATCTTTTGAAATTCATTAGAAATTTTTTTAAATCTATGAAATCCGTTGATATATTTTATACCCTTTGAAAATACCTTTAAATTTTGTAATTTTGCAAAATACACTAAACTTTTTCAAATATTTAACAATCGCTGAAATCCCTCGGAATATTTTTCAAAATACAAATATCAACTAAAATCCCGCGAAAAATCTAGAAATTTGTAATTTTTTACAAAAATAATGTCTTTCAAATACTTTTAAATCTCCTGAAATTTCATAAATTTGTTTAAGCCCCGTGAAATATTTAATATTTTCTGAAATCCCTTGAAATATTTTAAAATAACATGAAAGCTTTTAAAATTTATAAAATTTTATTAATTCGTTGAAATTCACTGAAATCTAGTTGAAAATTTTTTAATTTTGAAATTCCCTGAATTTCCTAGAAAACTCTTTAATTTTTTCAAATCCTATGAAAACTACAAAAATTTCTTGTAACCTTATTCTTTTTATGAAATTTTTAAATTTATTTCAAAATCTTATGGATCTCTCAAATATTGTAAAATTTCTTAAAATCCCTTAAAATTTTGTAAACGTAAAAAATTCTTAAAATCTTTGAATCTTTTAAAATACACTATATTATTTAAAATCCTTGAAAGGAACTACAATTTATTGAATCTTGTGAAATCCCGTGCAACATCTTGAAAAATTAAATATCTCTTGAAATTCATTAGAAATTTTTTTAAATCTATGAAATCCGTTGATATATTTCACACCCTTTGAAAATCCCCTTAAATTCTGTAATCTTTTGAAATTTCTCAGAATTTTGCAAAATACACCAAACTTTTTCAAATATTTAAAAATCGCTGAAATCCATCGGAATATTTTTGAATGCTCTAAAACCTTTAAAGCCCTATAAAATGTCTTCAAATCCTAAAATCCCTTGAAATCCTTAAAATCAGGTAAAATCTTTTTAAGTCCCTTAGAATTTGTTGAAATATTTAAAGTCTCTTGGAATTTAAAAAAAATCCTTCCAAAATTTTTGAAATATTTGAAATCCTTTCCAATCTTTTGAAATCCTTAAATCTTTTTAAAAAATTTATTTTTAAGATGGAGGATATGTTATTTAATTAGTCTAGTGAAAAATTTTCGAAGGCAAATTTTTTAAAAATAGTAGTAAAACAGTTGCATTGGTGAAAAAAAGTGTCGAAAAGTGTCAATAGTGTCTTAGTAATGTCTTGAAATAAGTGTTACTTGTGTGCAAATTATAAAATTTATATAAATTATTATTCAATTAATTATTAATTTCTATAAGTATATATAAATTTATAAAATTGCTAAAAAGGAGTCTAAATTCAAGAAGTGAAATGAGAAATGAATCAAAATTCTTTTATTTTTTTTTAACGTTCAATATTAAAATTGAATTACGAAATTATTGGAAATTAAAAAAAAACAAGAGTCCAATGATTAAATTTGGGAAATAGACTTGAATGTCTCCATTTAAAAAAAAATAGAAAATAAAAAAAAAGAGGAAAGAAAAAAAAGGTAACCTCTGAATAATCTAAATCCTCTTCCTTCATTTTTCTCTCGTCCTATTGACTTTTTTCAAACACAGCAAATTTTTTTTTTAATTGTGTTAAAAAAATAAAAATAAAAAAGACGAGATAAGAGAAGAAAAGGGATTTAAACTATCTGGAGGTTGCATTCTTTTTATTTTTCTCTCTTTTTTTTTTATTTGAATTTTGACATTGAAGTGTGTGTTGTTCAAATTAGTTTGTTAGATTTTTTTTTTATTTTCAAGAATTTAAGATTCAAACAGAAGTTCTTAAATTTCTTTAAACACTTTTTCAATGTTTACAATAACAAATAAATTTGTTTAGAGAAGAATATTTTCTACTATGTTTTATATTTTTAGTTTGAAAACTTAGTGATTCATGAAACAAAAAGATAATTTGGAATTATGTGTTTTATTTAGAACAAGTGTGGATTTTTGATTTTTGTTTTTGAAAGATTAAAAAAATTATTGTTTAAAAAGATAATTAAAATAAAGTTTTAAATATAATCTCTTAAAGTTTAGGGAAAATTTTAATAATTTTATGCTAATTAAAAAATGTAATTTTAATTTTAGTAACTTTCATGCTGTATCCTTTGGGGATGGCATCTCGTTCCATAAATAAAGCCCCATTGAGGAGAACGATGATGGGGAATGGAGTAGCATGACCTGGTGACCCACATTTACGTTTGCGTCATTCACAATCTCTCCCCACTACGCGAAACGATAGTGCACTCAAAAAATGAATCAAGCAACATTTCAATTTCGGTTCTTCATTTAGAAATATTTAAATAATTTAATTCAAAAAAATTAAGATAAAAATAAATATCTTAAACTTTCTTCACTTCTTCTCTCATTTTATTTTGTAACCAATTTTTGTTAAATGACATATTTGTATAACAAAAAAAAAATCTTATTAGTTATTGCGCAAAAGTTGTCTGTTTCAGAAATTGAAATTTTCGAAAAAAAGCTTTCTAAATCGGCCAAAATATTTCGTTTTCAATTAATGTGTTTGTGATGGGTATGTATTTCAAATAGAAATATCTTCTACCTCAGGTGGCGTTATGCGACATTCGGCAATGAAAAAAAAAATTTCAAAAATCTTTTGAAAATATATGCAGAGCAAATAAAAATATTTCAAAACGTAGGGAAAATTACTATTTTCACTATTTATTTGATTTTTACTCCAGTGTTTCAAAATATGCTCTCATTTTATTGTATATGATAAATTAATAAGGCTCGTTACCGGACATTTAAAAAAAATATTTTTCAAAAAACGTGAGAAGTTTTTACTGAACTAAATTTTTTTTAGGACAAGATAACCAATTTTTTCGCGGATTATGGATATTTTGAATGAATATATTTTTGTTTTTCCTCCTAAAATATATGTTATTGCTTTTGCAACTATTTTTTAATTTTCACTATTCTAATTGTGGCTGCTAGATTTTAAAAGATTTCTTATGATGGCAGGAATTATATTGAACTCGAAAAGGGGTAGATTGAAGAACAAAAATGTAAAAAAATTGTTTTCGGTGAAATTAAACAAAGAATACACAGGGTTGCAGCAGCCTAATTTACTTTAAAGAAAGTTAAAAAGTTACCTATTTAATCCGAAAAAGTGACAAAAGACTAATTTTCTTGTGAGTTCAAAAGAACGTGATATAATTTATGAGCTTTCTAGGTGAAATTCAACAAATTTAGGATAAAATAAAATAAATTAGAGTAGAGCCTGAAAATTCAATGTGAATTTAAAAGACGAATAAAAAAAATAGAAGCAATTTTTGGAATCTATTTGATTGGATAGGATTGCTTGAATTTAAAGAAATTTAAATAAATATAAAAGAATTCATCGAGATTTAAAAAGATCGAGAGAATTCCTAAGAATAAAATTTTTTCAAAGAATTTAGGATAAATTAAAAGGATTTGAGGGTGAATTCCAAATTAGTTGAAATGAGTTGAAAAAATTCAATTAATTCAAAATATTTCACAAATTTCAGGACAGTTGGAGCGAATTTAGAAGAATTCAAGAGAATTCCAGAGACTTTGATAAAGTTGCTAAGAATTTGAAAGAATATAATTGAAAAAAAAATTTAGTCGAAAAATCACCATTAATTTGAGTAAAGTGGGAGTGAACAGAATTCAATGCGAATTCAATTGAATTCAAGTAAATTAAAAAAAAAATGAAATGAAGTTTGGTTGAATTTATAGAATTTTGAGGAGAATGAGAAGAATTCAATTAAATTCATCAAAATTCCAGGTGAACTAAAAAAAAATCTAGTGCATTGGAGACAATGAAAAATATCTTAAAAATTAGTTGAATTCATAAAATTAAATTGAGTGAATTGATAAGAATTCAAGTGAATTCAAAAAAAATTATGTGTAAATTCCAAAAATTTAAAAACTTTCGGGAGAAGTTAATGAGAATTCGGGGTAAACTCAGGGTGAAAAAATTATTTGTATCGAAAATAAAGAAAGAATACACAGGGCTGTGCAGGGGTGAATTAAAAAAAAATTCAATTTATTTAATTGGGTAGAATTTACTGAATTAAAAAAAATTCAAGTGAATTCAAAAGAATTCAGCAAGAGTTAAAAACATAAAAAAAAATTCCCAAGATTTAAAAATCAAATTGAAGAATTCAGAATAAATCAATAAGAATTTAGGGTGAATTCCGAATTCAATGAAATAAGTTTCAAAAACTTTGAATGATCCAAAATATTTCACTGATTTCAGTACAATTGAACTGGATTTGGAAGAATTCAAGGGAATTCAACAATCGTTGATGAAGTTCTCAGGAATTTAAAAAAATATATTTGAAAAAAAAATATTTGCCAAAAGTCACCATTAACTTGAGTAAAATGGGAGTGAACAGAATTCAATTCGAATTCAACAAAATTTAACTAAATTTAAAAAAAAAATTTGAAAAGCCAACAAATGAAATTGAGTTTGGGTGAATTTATAGAATTTTTAGGTAAATGAGAAGAATTCAATTAAATTTATCAAAATTCCAGGTGAATTAAAAAAATCTAGGGAATTGAAAACAATGAAAAATATCTTAAGAATTCATCAAACCAAATTGAGCGAATTTATAAGAATTCAAGTAAATTAAAAAAAAAATATATGTAAATTAAAAAAAATGTAAGAGAATTTAAAAGATTTCAGGACAAGTTAAAGAGAATTCAGGGTAAATTCCGGGTCAAAAAATTATTTTTATCAAAAATAAGGAAACAATACTTTTTTAATCCATCTAATTGGGTAGAATCTACTAAATTAAAAAAATTCAAGCGAATTCAAAAGAATTCACCAAGAGTTAAAAACATAAAAAAAATCCCAAGATTTGAAAATAAACTTAAAGAATTCAGAATGAATTAATAAGAATTTAGGGTGAATTCAAAATTCAATAAAATAAGTTTAAAAAAAATTTAATGATCCAAAATATTTTACTGATTTCAGTACAATTGGAGTGGATTTAGAAGAATTCAACGGAATTCAGAAGACGTTGATGAAGTTCCGAAGAACTTAAAAGAATATATTTGAAAAAAACAAAATTTACGAAAGGTCACCATTAACTTGAGTAAAATGGGAGTGAACAGAATTCAATTCAAATTCAACAAAATTTAAGTAAATTAAAAAAAACAATTTAAAAAAAGCCAACAAATGAAATTAAGTTTGGGTGAATTTATAGAATTTTTAGGTAAATGAGAAAAATTATATTACATTCATCAACATTCCAAGTGAATTAAAAAAAATCTAGTGCATTGAAAACAATGAAAAATATCTTAAAAATTAATTGAATTCATCAAATTAAATTGAGTGAATTGATAAGAATTCAAGTAAATTAAAAAAAAAATTATATGTAAATTCAAAAAATTTAAGAGAATTTAAAAGATTTCAGGACAAGCTAATGAGAATTCGGGGTAAACTCAGGGTGAAAAAATGATTTTTATCAAAAATAAAGAAAGAATACACAGGGTTGCCACAGGGGTGAATTACAAAAAAAAAATACTACAAAAAATTTTTAATCCATTTAATTGGGTAGAATTTACTGATTTAAAAAAAATTCAAGTGAATTCCAAAGAATTCACCAAGAGTTCAAAACATCAAACAAAATTCCGAAGAATTAAAAATAAAATTAAAGAATTCAGAAAAAATTAATCAGAATTTAGGGTGAATTCCAAGTTCAATGAAATAAGTTAAAAAAATTTAAATGATCCAAAATATTTCACTGAATTCAGTACAATTGGAGTGGATTTAGGAGAATTCAAGGGAATTCAGGAAACGTTGATGAAGTTCCAAAGAATTTAGAAATAATATATTTGAACAAATTTTTTAAATAAAAAAATTGCCATGAAATAGATTAAAATGGAAGTCATAGAAATAATAGAATTTTAAGGAATTTGAGAAGAATTAGATAGAATTCATAAAAATTCAAGGGAGATTCATACAAAATTGAGATAAATTAAAAATAATTCAAGTGAATAGAAGAAAATGTTTAAATCCGCAAAAATACATTAAATTCAGATAATTGAGAGTAAATAGAATCATATTGAATAAGAATCTGATAAAATCCTCAAGAATTCAAAATAAATTTAAGAGTCTTCAGGGTAAATTCAAAACATTAAAAATTCAAGAAAGATCCATTGCAGTCAGTGGTTGAATACAAAAAAAATTAAATTGATTTTTAAAAAATTCAATAGAAGTCAAAAAAATTCGATTTATTTTAGAAATAAAAGTGACTAAAAGTGACTTAAGTGTCTGTGTGGCAGCCCTGAATACAGATAGAAATAAACTTTAATTATTTTTCTTAGTATATATTTCTTAAATACAAAATTAACTGAAAAAGTAACATTAGTAATTTTCTTGCAAAAGTAAATAACAAAAAGTTACATTTTGAAACAGAAATGGTAACATTACGGAAATGTTCTGCTTTCTTGAAAATAAAAAAAAATATGTTTTTGAATTTATTATAAACTAAGGATAGGTAATTTTCAACTCTCTTGAGATTCAAATCATTTAGGTATATTGCCCATTTAAAAAATTTAAGTTTTAACAAATTCGAGACGAATTAAAAAAAATAACAGATTGTATTTATTTGGATTCTGATCAATTCAAGCTCAGTTCAAGATTAACTCAAGTGATTTCAAATAAATTTAAGATGTTTAAGTCAGTCAATTGAAATGTTCATTTAATAATAATAATATAAAAAATAATAACTAATAAAAAATAAATTAAAAATAAATTTTAATAATTACTATTTGTGTATTTTTAATTTGTTAGTAAATTCTTTCAAGTAAAATAAATCAGTCAGAGTTTTGGCACAATTTGAAAAAAAGTATTCAGCGGTCCCCTAAGCCGTTTTTAAAAAATGATCTGCTAAATATTTTTGAATAATCTGCATGTGGTCATAAATGAGAAAATCTCGGTTTTCGAAAAATTGGAAAAAAGTACATTTATAAAGTACTTGTCAATTAATTTTTAAACACCTTTTGAGAAATATCCAGATAATAATTTACATTCAATGAACTTCAATTTTGACCCCCCCCCCCAATTCACTTTTTTCATGCCCAGAAAATGCCTTAAAAAATGCCAAATAACAATTTTCTATCAAATTCACGCTAAATACGGTATTTTTTTTGAATTTTTTCAAAATTCATTATTTTCAATCAATAATTGACGAGTTTTGAAGCATCTTTAAAATAATTTTTAATTGTTTGAACAATTATTATTCATTATATACTATTATTTATTATATTGAAAAGTCATTATCCTCTGGGATATTTGTCATAAAGTTGATAAATGTCATTTAACGAATATTGACAGTAATATATTTTTGAAAGATATTTTGTAATTATTTATACAATTTTTGTTTGCTTAAACAATTTCTCCAGTATAGAGCGTTAAAAGTTGTTATTTTCTGGAATTAATTACACAATTGAAGGATGTTGAGAGTAATATTTTTTTCTTGGGAATATTAGGCAATGCTTCAAGCAATTTTTATTTTTTTATTCCATTTTGATTTGTTTAAACAATTTTTTTTCCTGTATTTCGTAAAAATTCATTATTTTCTGCAATTAACGACACCACTAACGAAAAAAATTTTGGCTTTAGGAGCAAATTTTTGTCATTTAAAAAAAATTTTTTAAAACAAAAAAAAAATAATTTTATTGCTAAAAGTTATATTAATATAATTTATCTATATCATTATAAATAATTTATTTATTTGAAAGTAATATTTTTTGTTTAAGTGTTTGGAAATTATTTAAGCAATTAATAATTATTCAGCATATTGTTTAAAAATTTGCTAAATACCATTTAAAAAATGTATTATTCTTCACATTAAGTAATTTTGTTAATAATTTCAAAAAATAATAACTTTCTGCAGTCTACAGGAGGACAAAATTATTTAAACAAATAAAAATTTTTCAAATAATTGCCAAATATCCCTCAAAATGTATGAGTCTCAACATTCATTAATCGTGTTATTATTTCTAGAAAATAATAAATTTTTACGATTTCATGAAGAAAAAATTATTTAAACAAATTAAATTTTTTTTAATAATTACCATATATTTATCTCGAATGATAATACGTTTTCAATATTTACAGGGCGAAAACTTGTTGAAACAAATAAAATTGTTTAAACAATAAAAAAATATTTAATAGATACTTGGAAACTCGTCAGTTACCGATTAAAAATAATTCATGTTGAAAAAATCCAAAAAAATTCCGTCTTTAGCATGAATTTGATAGAAAATTCCTATTCTGAAATTTTTGTTGGGGCATCTTCCGGGCACAATACAAGGGTTTTGGGGTGGTCAAAATTAAAAGTCACCAAGAAAAAATGATTTCTTGAATATTCCTCGAAAGGTGACTAAACTTTAATTTACAAAAAGTTTATAACAATTAATTTTTTTCCGGGTTAAAGTTACAAACACAGGATACCCTAGTATTTCACTCAAAAGACTATAATGTACAGGGGCTGAAGTAAACGTACATAAACAGTGATTATTTAAATTAAATAAACATTTTTTTCACAAAATCCGTTTTGTGGGACCCTCTTTTTTTCTGACGAAAATTAGGGGTAATTTTGAAACAAAAATATTTTTTAGTGGTCTGATTTGCGAATTTTTTTTTAATTCAATATATATATATATATACCATTAAGCCATTTCCCTTTCAGGGTAGGCGTGACACTACCCGATTATATATATAATATATTTAATATATATAATACCACTGTATTAAGGTTATTTAAAAAATTTTTAAGTTTTCTGCAAATGGCATAAATTAATTCATCAAATTTTTTTAAATAAAAATATATTTTGAACATTAAAGTGTTTATGTGGTTTGAAAACAAAGGGATGTTCCAAAAAGCGACACTGATCAATGCGCCCTTGGTTCATCTTCGTGGTTTCCCTAGTGACCTGAATATCTATATATAGAGGCAGAATTCTATTTATAGAGTCACCCCTACGTACGACCTACGGCAAAAGGGGTGAAAACTTACCATATCAACTCTGCCTCTAAAAACGTCCTCCTAATGACTGCATTTTCTAATTTTAGATTCTAAAATTCCTTGCTTTTATATTCTAATTATAATTGTTTAAAAAATTGTCTACAAATATGAAAAATTTACAGAATTTTTCAAAGTCTCTCCTACTTCATAACAGAAAGTATCTATGCAATTATTGTTAAATAATTATTAACCATTTTAAGTAAATCTGAAATTTGAATAAGTTCTTATAAGTACGAAGACTTTCATTCGACTATAACCGAGCCAAGCGCTGCTTAACTTCGGTGATCGAGCGAGAAGCTTTAAACAGTTTCATGTGACCAAGCGGGCAGAATAAAGATATATTTAGCAAAAGTAAATGGAAATTTTATTTTATTTTTAAAATTATTTTAAATCTTTTAGAGTGGTGTTAAAAAGTGGTAAAATCATGATAGGGGTGAAATTTTGTGATTAGCAATAAAAATTATTGGTATTTTTATTTTTTATTCAATATTTCATTTTTCTTGTTTCGCGAAATGAAGTTTTGAGATTCGCGCTTTCAGAAAGTCGATAACCTTTCTCCGCGATAAGCACTAGGAGTTCAGTGACCTGGCGCAGGCGTGCTTCCCTCTGACGTCATCAGCGACCTCACGTCATCGAACCGCGATAAGTGACGGTGATCATTAAAGTCATTTTTTAAAAACTAGTAGTCTTGCGCGCGAAGTAGCGCGCTCATTGATTTTTCTTATGAAAAGGAATAAACCAAATACCTATTTTTTCTATGTTATTTATATTTAATTAATGTTACAAAATATTTGTAAAAAATAATTAGAAGGCACTACAGGATGATGTACGTGGCCTTCAATAAGGAGCTCCTTTTCATATTTTTTCTCTGTTGAAGCTAAAAGAGTAATGGATTTCTCATAATTTATTTGTAGGTACACGGAAAAAATTTATCCGTGAAGAAGTCACGAACTTGTAGCTAGGTCTCGGATACGAGATAAAAAAATGAAACATTACATCCTTATTTCTATGAGAAATATATGGATAAATTTCGAAGTTTCTTACGAACAGTTCGAATTTGCTACGAATAGTTCCTGAAAATTTCAGACTGAAATATAGAGAGGAACAATTTTATTTGTGCGATTTAATTTTATATTAATTTATAAATTCGCAACTCAGAAGATTCGAACCCTCAAAGACTGCTGACTTACCAGTTTCTAAACATAAACCAGGAGTGCGTAAACACGCGCAGCCATTAAGGCCAAACAAAATAGGTATTATAAAATTTCTAGCCACTCATCCGACGAGCTCGAGGCACACATACGAGCGCACACACGCACCGCCCGTTTGGGAGAGTGTGTGTGTGGGCCACGTACAGGCGAACTTAGTTTCGAGTTCCCATATTTGTCGGGCAAGCTCATGAGTGCTCTGAGAATCTTTTCCCAATCACTCGTAATATTTTTGTAATTATGTACGTAAAAAAAAGTGATAAACCGTTTTAGAATTTTCACATCGAGTTCGTCAATCTTTCTCAAAGTTCGCAGGTTATTTACGAAAATACATAAATATCCGATGAATTTTTCTCATATCCGAGACCTAGCTACTAGTTCGTGACTTTTTTACGGATAAATTTTTTCCGTGTATATTCTGCTATCGTTATCATCTTGAAAAGATTGTGAATATAATTATAATTCAATTTATTATAATCGGCTCTTAAATTTGTTTAACACTTAACTTATTTGTAAATTATATTTCCGTAATACATTTTTTATTTTATAGATTAAAAGAAATGTTATTTATAAAATAAATTGTGAATTATTCTTTTTAACATGCATATGAGCATATAAATTTCAAATTGAAAAATACTACGAATAATATTAATTTTCATTATTATATAAGCTTCACAAAGTTGGAAAAAATGAATGATACATAGAATAGTGGCAGTAATTACCAATCTTTCATCAATCTTGAGAGCTTTTAAAATCCATTAAAATCATTGAAATCTTCGGTAATCTCATAAAATTCATTTAAATATTCTAAAATATATTGAAACCTCGCCAGTCCTATGAAATAGTTTCATACATTCCAAAGTTGTAAACAAATTCTTTAAACTCCCAGACAAATTTGTTCATTCCTCTTAAAGTCATTCAAAACCTTTAAAATTGCTTAAAAAATTAATAATACCTTGAAAGTGCATTAAAGTCTTTAAAAATACTTTATAATATTTTTAATCATTTCAAATCCTATCACGTTACCGAAATAAATTGAAAATTCCTTGAAATCTTTTGATATACCCTAAAACCTGGCATAGGCCCTATTAAATCGATCTATATTTTCGAAATATTAGAAAACTCTTTGATACAATACCCCATGCAAATTTTTTTCAAATCTCTTGAAAATGCTTTAGAATCTTTTTAAATACTCTAAAATATTTCAAATCTTGTGAAACCAATTGAATATTCCTTAGAATCTTTTGAAATACTCTTAAAGTTTTAAAATCCTTTCAAACCTTTGGAAATCAATTGAAACATTTTAAAGCTCTTGAAAATGCTTTAGATGTTTTGAAATACCATAAAATAATTCAAATCCTATGAGTAACATTAAATTACTGGAATCAATTTAAAAATTCCTAGGATCTTTCAAAATACCCTAAGATATTAAAAATTATTCACAATATTTTTTAATTCCTTGAAATTTTTTAAACTCTTCAAAATCCCTTGCAATTTTTAAAAGCACCCTAAAATATTTCCAATCCTTTGAAACCTTTTCAAATTATTGAAATCCTTTGATTCTTTAAAAATCACTTGAAACTTTTTAAAGCTTACGAAAATGTCTTGACATCTTTTAAAATAATCTTAAAGTTCTCAAAACCTTTACCATTTTTTGAAATTCCTCAAAATTATTGAAATTTCTTGGAAATGCCTTGGAGTCTTTTCAAATTCCTTACATATTTATTTTGATTATTTTAAAATTACTTGAAAGTTGAAACTCAATTGAATCAATTGAAAACTTCCAGGAATCTTTTAGAATAATCTAAAAGTTTTTAGGTCCTCAAAACTTTCTTAAAATTCCCTGAAACTTTTTAAATCTCTTTAAATTCAAATGAAAATTTAAAAAATATTTGAAAACCTCTGAAATCAATTACTGAAATAAATTCAAAATTCCTTGGATTCTTGAAATTTTTCAAATCTCTTCGAAATGAAATGAAAATTTATAAAATAGCCTAAAATATTTCAAATCCTTTGAAATTCCTTCAAATTATTCAAATAAAAAAAATCCTTGGAGTCATTAGAAATTCCCCAAAATATTTCAAGAAAACTTTTTAAATCACTTAAAACTTTTTGAAGCTTTCCAAAATGCCTTGGAATCTTTTGAATCAACAAACCTCTAAAAGTTTTCAAATTCTTTACATTTTTTTGAAATTCCTTCAAATTCCCTAAAAAATCCTTTTGAATCAATTGAATTACTAAAATCGGTTGAAAATTCCTTGAAATCTGTTAAAATATCCTAAAATATTTCAAACCCCTCTAAAATCGGTTGGTATTCATTGAAATTATTGACATCTCTTTCAAATGCTTTGGATTCTTTTCAAATGCCCTAAAATATTGCCAGTCTTTTAAAATTCCTTCATATTATTAAAAATGAATAAAAAATTCCTTGGAATCTACTGAAATTCTTTGCAATATTTTCCTACAATATATCAATTTGAAATCTTTTAGAATAAATTGAAATTTTTTAAATCCTCTGAAATCCTATTAAGTTAGTAAAATCAATTAAAAATTCCTTAAAATATTTTATAATACCTCAAAATATTTAAAGTTCTTTGAAATCTTTTGAAATTCCTTGCAATTGTTTGAAGATCTTGAAAATTCCTTGGATTAAAAAAAAATCTTATAGTCTTTGAACTTCTTTGAAATCCCTTCAAATTATCAAAATCAATTCCTTCAAGTATCGGTGTTTTTTTTTGAATAGGAGTGCCCATTAAGAGCGTAAAAATGCTTAATTTGAACATCTTCTTAAATTATAAAATTTTCGATCTGTAGACATACACAGATCTCTGACATACTTCTATTCAAACCGAAAAAAATAATTATTCGAATGTGTCACTATAAAGAAATGGAGATTTCAATCCTATAGGGAAAGTAGAACCGAAACGTACACGAGTTTTACAAATGATAATTAATATGATAAATATAATTAAATTATAATAGAAATCACAGTTACAGACCGTAAAAATGATTAATTTGAAAATTTCTTTTTTGCGTAAAAAGTTTAAAAACAGACTACCATCACAATTGAGGTTATGGTTCATTACTCCTTTCACAGACTTTACGGTGCAACGGTTGGCAACACTGAGCCGCGCATTACCAAATACGAAAAAACACGTGTCGTATTATCGAACTCGAACTACGATTCGATTCGATTACTATTTCCCACAGTGATCCCGAAAAGACCGCCTTGACGTGCGCATGCTTCGACTGAATGGCGCTTATTGGTTCTAGTTCGCGTCTTCATTGGGAATTCAAATACAGGCGCGCACTACAGCCAATCAACTATACTACAATCCAAACATGCGCACATGAAGGCGACTCAATTAGCATCACTGATTTCAAATGCAGTACCACACACAGACACACTACTGTTGAATATGAGCGGCCTACAGCAAGCAAACGTTACCAGCGTTACTCTCGAAAATCGTCAGAATCGAAAACGACAATATCGTTTAGAGATTTTATATTAAGGATAATCTTGAGATGAGAATACATTTTCCTTAATTTAATGACTTCCGGAATTTTTTAATTTATTTTATGTTTAATAATCAGTGAGTTTTATTATATCTGTTAAAAGTACATAATATCTTGTCGGTACGCAGTTTTACAATTAGGAGTGTTATTCATTGGTTAATATCTCATTTGTGAAATTATCAAAATTATTTAATTTAAAAAATTTGATTTTTTTTTTATTCTTTTAATAACTTTGGTAAATATTTCAGTATTATTAAAACATGGTTTTATTTTAATGAAGTACAATTGATGAAGAAACAATGACAATGTAGACGAATGTAGTAGAAACATTTTTTTTTCCACAAATCTTAACAACAACATTTTTTCCAAAAGTTGTCAGAAAACATTGCAATCGAAAAATACTTTTAAAAACATTTTTTTCCAGTGGCGTATATTCAATTAAAATTTTTTTTAAATTTGGTTTTATTTCTGTTTGTATGAAAAATAGCCTTCAACACAATTTGTTGTGTAAGACAAAAATAATGTTAAGTAAATAATTCATATGTTATCATGAGGAATTATGTCTGATAAATTAAAATTTTGTTTCCTTGTAAATGTCAAATTAGTAGATATGAATACGAAATTGTAAAAAACTTTGTAGTTGAATAATTATTCAAATATTTTTTAAACAAATTTTCATTTTCTCAACGACGAAAAATTGATGCAAAATTTTTTAAAGACAGTAGAAAGAATAACAATTTTCAAAGAACATTGCATTTTTTTAAATTTCAATTTTTTTTAAATTTGAAATATACTTTGTTTTATGTTACCATTTAAAATTATTTCTGTGACAGTAGAATTATTTCAACAATCACAATGTAGTTGTTGATAAATCTTATAGTATTATTAAAACATGGTTCTATTTTAAGGAAGTACAATTGATGAAAAAACAATGACAATGTGGTAGAACAATATTTTTCCCAAATCTTTAAAAAAAAATTTTCAAAAGTTGTCAGAAGACACTGCAATCAAAAAAATACTTTTTTTCCCGTGGCGTATATTGAATTAAAATTTGTTATTTTATTTTATTTTAATTTTAAATTTTATATCTATTTTTTGTTATTTTTCAAACAATATGTTTTTATGAAAAATAACCTTCCACACCATTTTTTGTACACGAGAGAAATAATGTTAAGTTATTAATTTTTTTGTTGTCATGAGGAATTATGTCTGTGAAAGTAAAATCTACGAAACCTTGTAGATGAATAATTATTCAAATATTCTTTAAGCAAATTATCTTTTTCTTATTGACGAAAAAATGATGACAAAATTTTTATTTTATTTTATTTTTTTTATTTTTAACACATTATAAAGAATACCAATTGTGAGGAAACATTTCATTCAAACAATTATTTATTTAAACAATTTATTTCTCTTGATTTCTTGCATACAAATTTCACTTTGACAAAAATTTCTTGTATCTTATGTTATTAAATTCTTTCTTGATATTCTATCGATAGCTGCATGTTTGTTTTCATAACTATTTTCCGATAGAAAAAAATCTGTGGCCGGGTATTTTTGAAAAAATACATATTTTAATTTAGAGAAATGAAAATTTTAAGTTTTTTTTTGAAAACGATGCGAGATATGAAAAAAGGTCAAGAGTGTAAAATCATTCATTGGACAAATTTTTAGACTTCAACCTAAAATTATTTCTTTGGATATGGTTTATTTTCAGTTTTATATGTATCAATGTTTAGAAAAAAGCAAAAAAGTGTTTAGAAGAAAATTAATGAATCGTTATAAATTTTTATCAAATAAGAAAATATTTTAAATATTGTTGACAAACTTTTTTTCACCAGCCTACTGTGCACTAGGGTGATACACATTTTTTTTCTCAAATTTTCATCCACATCGCCTAGAAATGTGTTCGAGTCCAAAAAAAAAAGGAATACCTTTTTTTGCATTGAAAAAAATGATATTTTGAGGTGACACAAGCCCCATGAAGTTTAACACGTATTTCCCATAAGAAAAAAAATACGTTTTTGTAAAGTTTGTTCAGAATCGTCAATATTAGGTGAATCGGGTTGGACCTCAAAAATTCTCTCCACATTCAGTCACAAAATGCGAATATGATATTGTTTCTTGAATATCACCCCTATAAGTCTATTTTATAAGGTCCCAAAAAAAACCCATAAGTGAAAAAATGGGTTCTGCTAGTTTTTGGCGTTAATTATGATTTTTTGCGGATATTTTTTCAAAAAATGTCCACTTTTTGTCCAATTTCCAATTAAAGGGAAGTAATCTTTAATAAATTTTAACGATAATAATTTTTGAAACAATTTATTATTATTCTTAATCATATGCTCTCAGAATAATGCTAGAAAATTGCAGTTTTTTCAATAATTTTTCACTTTTTGTCCAATTTTCAATCAGAGTGAGGTGAATAATTAATTTAAGCTAACAAAATTAATTTTTCAACCAACTCATTATTATTTTTAATAATATTCAATTAGCTGAATGCTAGGTAGTTCCTGTTTCTTTTGAAATTTTTAATTTTTTGCCCCCTTTTTACTAATTAAAGTAATAATTAATGCAAGTTAACGAACATAGATGTTTAAACAATCGTTTATTGTTTATAACCATCTTCTCATGGAGTAATTTCACTTATCTAAGAGAAGATAGTTATAAACAATAGTTAATTGTTTACACAACTATTTTTGTTAACTCGCATTAATTATTACCTCACTAAGTGCAAAGTGGGCAAAAAGTTGAAATTTTTAGAGAGAAAAAACCGCAACTATCTGGCATTAATATAGATGAAGATAGTTATAAACAATAATAATTGGTTGAAGCCATTTTTTTTTGTTAAACTTGAGTGATTATTAAGTCACTCCGAGTGAAAAATAGACAAATAGTTGAAAATTTTAGAAAAAACCGCAA
>CAKNYM010053911.1:131081-161024 GCA_932195095.1 Andricus curvator | reverse complement strand
CCCCCCCCCCCCCCCCCCCCCCCCCCCCCCCCCCCCCCCCCCCCCCTGAAATTGGTGACGTAGTTTGTGGACGGCCTCATTATTAATAAAGTAGTAAATGAAATGAGGAGTCGGGCAGTGGAAAAGGTGCGTGTATGGGCAGGCAGACGGGAAGCCTAAAGTAGGAGAGTTAAGCTGAATCCGGCCAAGTGTCGAAGAGCTTACTTGGCTAGTGTTACCCCAGAGAAAAGGAGACTTTGTGGGTGGATAAGAGAGGGTGAGGGGTTACGTTCCCTTTTCTCTGCTTCTGCTTCTGCTGTGCTCGCATTCCACCCTTATTAGATTCAATCCTTGCATCGGCTCTCTCATTACCTATCGATATTCAGTCCGAAACCAGTGTCTCAGTACCTGATCTATTCCTAAATTCCAAAATCTTTACAGAAATAGTCAAATATTTCACTTTTTTATTTCTATTTACAGCTTATCAAAACTTTATTAATAGGTAAGGGGTCGTGCATAAATTACGAATGTTTAATTTGAGGGTGGGAGAAAAATTCTAAAGATAAATTTTCAAAGGAAATATTGAATCTTCAATTATAAAAGTTAATTTTTTAGTTACATACCTTCATTCTCAATAAAAAAGAACTAATTTTCAACAAAATAGTCAAATTTTCAACCAAAGAGAGAAATTTTCTACTGAAATAATGAATAATCAAAAACAAAAAAAGAATTTTCAACAAAGCAGTTATACTTTTAACCAGCCGTTAAATTATCCACCAAAAAGATAAATTTTCAAACGAGAAAATTAATTTTATACCAGAAAAGACAAATTTCGAACTAAATGAATAAATTAAAAAATATTTCCGAAATGTAAAAATAATATAATATTTCAACCAAATAGTTGAATTTTTCAACAAATTATTACCAAAAATTACAACAAATAATAGTAAAATTTTTGACTGAAAAGAAGAATCCTCAAACAAATATATAATAGTAGACTTGACCAGAAAAAAAGAATTAAATTTCAAACAAAACTAGTCCTATATTTAGCCAAAGAGATTAAATTTCTACAAAAAAAAATTTCCAACTAAAATGATGAATCTTCAACTGGACAAGTTAAATTTTCATTTAAAATATTAATTTTCCACCAAGAGGGCAAATTTTCAACAAAATAGTTCAATTTTCAACCGAACAGATGAATTTTCAAATGAAAAAGATAATTTTTTAACCAAATAGTTAAATTTTCAATCCAAAAAGCAACATTCTCAACAAACAAAAAATTAATTTTCACCAAAAAAATACATTTTTAACAAAGGAGGTAAATTTTTAACCAAACGGATGAACTTTTAATGAGAGAGCTTAACTTTCAAACAAGTATTTGATTTTCAAACCAGAAGGATGAATTTTCAACTAAGAAGACTAAGTTTCTATAAAAAGACGAATTTTCATCAAAATACATGAATTTTCAACCAAATAGGTGAATTTTCAAAAACAAGATAAGTTTCGACCAAAAAGCTGCTTGTTTTAACTAAAAACATAAATTTTTTTCCAGAAATGGAATAGTTTTTTCCATTTGAAAAATTAATTCTCAAGCAAAAAAAGTATCACTGTAAAAAATAGAGATCTCTTTTTTTACGGTATTATTTTTTTCGTGTCTTGTTTTTAGAGTGACTTTTTAACCAGATTTTAAATTTTCAATCAACAGAAATTTTTCAGTCAATGAAGAAAAAAATTTCATTTAAAATCTTCGGATTTGTTAGTCAAAATGACTAATTTCCTACCAAAAAAGACAAATTCTCAAAAAAATACATGAATTTTCAACTAAGAAAATTTATTTTCTATAAAAAAGAGGAATTTTCAACAAACTGCTTCAACCAAATAGTTGAATTTTCAACCAAGAAGTTGAATTCGCTGCCAAAAAAGACGAATTTGTAACAAAGTGCATAAAGTTTTAACCAAATTAGTTGAATTTAAAAACTAAAAAGATAAATCTTTACTCAAAATGGAATAGTTAAATTTGCATTACAAAAGATTCATTTTCAATAAAAAAATGAATATTCTACGAAACTAATTTTCCACAAAGTAGTTACATTTTCAACCTAAAAAGAGTTTTAAAAAGTTATGGTTGATATTTCAATTTAAAAAGATTTTCAATTTAGATTTAGAACAGTTGAATCCTTAAATTAAATAAATTACTTTTCAAACATTAACTTTTTCAAAATTTTGTTTATTGAGATCTCTAGAGCTCCATCAAATCTCGAATGTACTTTCTCATTTATTTTTTATTATTTGAAAATTAAATTTTTGAGCATTTTTTTCTCTCTCCTGAAAAATTTGTCCCTATGGAATAACATGCTTTTGCCGCGACGCCATGGCCATTCAGTTCCATTTTTAGCCAAAGATTGAATTTCTACAAAAAATACGAATTTTCAACAAAATACATACATTTTCGACCTAATTAAATCGATTTAAATCAAATTTTTAGTTAGAAAACTCAACATTCAACCAAATAAAAAGAATTGTTATCAACAAAATAGTTGAATTTTCGACCGAAGAAATTTCTAATATTCTAAATACAACAATACTGTATTTAGTATATATGTTTGCGTCTTTGAAACACATGAATTGACCCATTCTTGAAACTTTTATGACCTACCAGTAGGTATTCATGAAGTTGCAAAAAAATATTTCATTTTGTTTATACGAGGAAAACTTTTCAGATATTCAAAATAAAATACTGCATGTAGTTTATTTGTTCGCGTCTTCGAGATGCATCGATGGCCCTATGTTTGAACCTTTTAAGACACACTAGTATTGATTTATGAAGTTAAAAAAAATAGTTTATTCTGTTTATACGAGAAAAACTTTTTTGATATGCAAAATGCAACAATACTATATCTAGTGTATTTGTTCTCATCTTCGAGACGCATCGATCGACCAATTTCTGAAGCTCTTATTACCCGCCAGTACCGATTTTTAATTTGCGAAAAATCTTGTATTCTGTTTATGAGAAAAAAATTTGCTCATATTAGGAATACTACCGTCCTGGATCTGACATCTTTGTTCGCGTCTTTGAGACAAGTCGAATGACCTAATGGCGAACCTTACATGGCCTCTTGTGATCTAGAGATACCGATTCATAAATGTAAAAAATAGATTTTTTATCTTGTTGATCTTAAGAAAACGGTTTTAATATTACAAATACGATTTAATAATAGTAATGGATGTGATATACTTGTTTGCGTCTTCGAGACGCATGGATTGCTCAATTGAAGAATCTTTCGTGACCTACTAAAAGCTACAAATATCATTTTCAAATTTTGCAACAAAGTTGTTCACTTTGTTTATGAGAGGATTCTTTATATGAGTTCATACATATGTATGAAGAACACTTTTTTAGAATTTGGAATATAACACTACTGTCAGTTAAGAAGTTGTTGACTATCACACAACACATCGATTGACATTTTGATAGGCTCTCTGATTTTCTGAAAATAAGATTTTCGTGAAGATCGACACATAAGCTTGAAAAATATTGAAAGTCTAATTTTTTTTTCCTGTTGCATGAAAACCTCCCTCTATGAGGAAAAACATTTATTTGATACCTTAGAGAAATCGAAATGTTCGTGAAATGAGTAAAAATAAATAAGCCCATTGTGAACAAATCTATAGTACTTTTTAGCGGCATTTTTAACTAAAATTATGAATGTTCATCTAAAAAAAAAAAAATGTTGACAAAGTTTAACATCAAATTTACGTGAAAATTGAGATATTCGTAGTTTTTGCCTTTTTTTAAAGATACATATTTGTTTTAGAGAAATACCTTATGAATAAAAATTGTAGCTAACACAAAGATAAAAAGTAAAAGGCATAAAAAGTACGAATTCTTAGAAAGAGATAATCATAAGAGCATAATTATAGCCCTAAACATTTTTTGTAAGGATTGCCAAAATTCTGAGATCTTCCTCACACAATAAGGAAAAAATATATGATAGATATGAGACGGAGAATTTAAAACCAGGGCACCAGAAAAATAAAAAAAAATTAACAAGGCCTTTAATGGGTTCTCCATCAACGAAATTTTATAAAATAGTAAAATACATCAATAGGAGGAAGAGAGAATAACAAGTTACTCATTTAATATCAAATCATATTTTCAATATATTCTTATATTCACAACAAATACATAGTATATCATTTATCTACGCAGAAAAAACTGGGGTTTCCATTAGAACCCATTTTTGGTTCCAAAGGAGCTGCAACAAAAATGAACCCCACTTGCTGAAAAGGAACCCAAAACGATAAATGACCTCTAAATAATACCTCAGTTGGAATTCTAAAGGATCCCAATTGTAAATGAGCCTATTTCTAAAGAACCTATTTTTCGCTTTGCCCACTTCGACATTTTGTTTAATTAATAATACAATTTTTACCTGAAAGCACACATGTAATCAAACTCTGATGGACATAACTTCATGAAGACAATGAAGGTACAAAATATTACCGTAATTAAAATGGATATAATGACTTGATAGATGTAATTTGCAGGTTATGTAACAAGCTTGTAAACATAAAGGCTTATTCATATGCAAGAAACTTTTCGACATGTCACTTTTCAAAAGTACAAATATATATTATTAGAAGTGCTGTAGGGTCGTTGCAAAAACAAAATTTCCTTTGTTTTATGATTTTAACATAAAATATAAAAATAGATAACCAATTTGACTGTAGAGAAACGAATTTTTTTAAAGTCTTAATGCGCATGCGTCGCACCAGCAGCCTCACTGCATGTTGATCGCGCGCTTATTTGAAATGATAAAATATGCAAATCAATTTTTTACAACATAATTATTATAATATTATTATTATAATTATTGTTTAATAATTTGAAAGTACAAAAAACATTATGAGTTATTCAGAATTGACATTTGTGAAGAAAAGTCTTCCTTCTTTGAAATTTAAAATCAATTATTAATTTGTTAAGAGTAGAATCAAAGAACTAATTTACCTTTTACTCTAAAAGTCTATTTCTGATCTGAAAATTAATTTCTTTGATTCTAAACTGACGATTTATCATCAAAAATTAATTTACACATTTGATAATTTAAAAAAAAAACATATACAGCGAAAAACACGATAATTGACAGAAATGGACTTGTAGATTGAACTATTTAAAAACTGTTACAGATTGAACTATTTTCAAATTTAAACATTAAAAATTGTGTTATTTACAGGTGCAATAGTTCAAAATTGTATTAAATACATGCTGGAATCGTCACAACAACTGGTTTTCCTTCCCCAAGCACATACATTTTCAGGGTGGCGATTCGGCGGACAATTTCAAATTCCTGGTTATTTCCCGGTTTTTCCCGGTCAAGTTTTTCAATTTCCTGGGTCAACTCAAAGTAACATATTTATATTTGCCGTAAAACGCAAACATTTATTTCAATTCATGACGTTCACTCTGAATATCCTTTAACACAACAGAACAAAACATTGCAAAATAAATGAATTTGCAAATAATACTTGAATTTTTCACTTAAAATATCAATTCTTCACAAAAAAATGAAATAGTTAAACTTTCCAACCAAAGTGATGAATTTTTAAAATAAAATTATGAATCTTCAACTGAATTGTTAAATTCTAAACAAAATAAAAAATAAATTTTCAGCTAAAATTATGAATATTTAACTGGAACACTTGAATTTTCGACCAACAAGGTGAATTTTTAAACCAGAAGATTAATTTTCAAATAAAAAGAATTATTTTGTACAAAAAATACAATTTTTCAACAAAATACATGAATTTTTAACAAAATAGTCAAATTTTTATTAAAGGAGACAAATTTTCAACCAAATAGTTGAATTTTGAACTAAAACTCGAATCATTTTCAACCAGAAATGGAATAGTAACGTTTTTAGTGAAAAAAAATTAATTTTAAACCAAACATAAGAGTTTTCAATTTAAACAATTAATATTCTACTGAAATAGTTGAATTTCCAGACAAAAAAATTAATTTTTACTAAAAAAGATAAATTGTCAACCAAAAGTTAAATAATCATATTTCAAGTTAAAGAAAATAATATTTAACCAAACAAACGAAGTGATGAATTTTCAAATAAAATTCTGAATATTTAACTGAAATAGTTGAATTTTAAACCAGACAGATGAATTTTTTTACTGCAATGATGAATATTTAACTAGAATAATTGAATTTTGGACCAAGAAAATGAATTTCTACCAAAAGACGAATTTCCAACTAAAAAAGATAATTTTTCTACCAAAAATTGAATAAATAAATTCATAGGCAAAAAAAAGAAAGTTAAAAAAAGAGATGAATTTTCAACTAAAATTATGGAATATTCAACTGGAATAATAGTAACATTTTCATTAAAAAGAAAAAATTACCTAAAATATTTTAAGTAATTTATTTAAGAAATTACATTTTTTTATACAAAATTATAGACAATGAAATGAATAATTGGCTGAAAAAACTTCACTTCATTGGCGAATTTGTTGATGACAGCCCTCTCAGCTCGCGGAAATTGTTACAAAACATTTATTTAATTTTTTTTCATGAACATATTGCTTAAAATGTGTTGCCTCGAAAAAAAAGTAAATAAGCGTTTTCGAATAATTCCCGCGAGACGAAAGTGCTGCCATCAAATTGCCACTTCATAACCTCAAAATCCTAGTACCGATTGGTCCTATTGGGAACGATTGCAACTTTGCAACACTGAATCTTTTCCAATCGTGCACACACGATTAAGAAACACGATTAGAAACAATTCAAATTTCTTTTTATCATTCTGAATTGTTTTCAATTAATTATTTCTAGAATGGTAAACAGTTTGCTTTTTCTGAAAATTGTACGCATAAAAAATAATATCGTTTGTGTTTGCTTTACCGACATATTCTGTAAATCGCGAAATTACCAACCCGACTTTGCAAGCGGTTGGTTTGTGAATGCGCCTTTATGTTGTTCTTTTCAAGTGCGCTCTAAACGAACCCTTTTGGGTCTCTGCAGGTATCTATTGGAGCTCAAGTTCGAAAGCATGGAGAATAGACACAAGGAGACCAAAGTAATGTAACGAAAAATGAGCATATTTTTTCGCGAAGTACACACGCCTAAACTTCCCGTTCGTGGCGCTGGTATGAACATATGTACAAAAAATATGGCCGCTATACAAGGCAATATTTGTACGTATCTTCATACTAGCGCCACGCACGGGAAGTTCAGGCGCGAGTACTTCGCGAAAAAACATGCTCATTTTTCGTGAAGTCAGTGTACAGGACTTGGGTCTCCTTATGTCTATTCTCCATGTTTGAAAGGATGCCAACTTTTATTTGAGCCGCAACATTAGTGAACCCCCAGTTTTTTCTGTGTATTCTTTTCATATTCGCAACAAACACACATAGATATGAACCGTGCAATGTTACTCAATCCTGGTTTAAACGAAGCATGCACTTGTGAAAGGTTTTATTTATGCGGTCAGAGTAAATTTTATTTGTTGATGTTGCAATTAATATTCAATATTATAGGGTAAGAGCACCAGTCTCCGGACATGTACTAATGGTCGGACATTCCTGTGTATTTCATAGTAGAAATAGTGCAATAAACCATAATTATTAAAAGTACATAGGTGTTTGCATTTTGCATACTTTCTTGTATCATGAAAGGCAAAGAAAACCTGTAAACAATTTTTACTTCCACTGTATTAAAAATATTTCAAAAGCTGATCACCGTGTATCGCCAATTTGGGATTGTGCGCTATGTTTTGTATCAGAAAACAGATTATTTTTTATTGAAATTATGACATATTCAAATTGTGGTTCAACTTGAATTGCTATGGTATTTTAAAGTAATATGTTATCAGGTCAATTATTTTTAAATAAAAAATTCCGAAACCTAAAAATGCTGTCCGACTATCAGACACATGCTGTCCGACCACTAAAAATCTAGTCCGACCGCTGGTCTTAAGCACTGGTCTTCTTAAGCTTTTCCGAAAAACCTTTTTTTTCCAAAACCCACTTTAACTTACAAATAAATGGCAAAAATAACCTAAGCAGTGTGCAAACAGTTCAAAATGCGAATATTTGTTAGAAAAAATACAGAAATAAAGTTTCGTCGCATTAGCGATTTGTTTTCATTGTATAAGAAAATAAAACTTTTATCCTGAGAAAAAATGTTTATATTGTTCAACTGTATGTTTTTTGTGAATATGAAAAAAGATAGATAAATGATGAGCTGTATATTTGTTTTGAATATAAGAAAATATTCAAAATATGATTTCATATAGAATGAGTAATCAGTTATTCTCTCTTCGTCCTATTGATGTATGTTACTACTTTATAAAATTGCATTGATGAAAACCCCATTAAAAGCCTTGTTAAATAATTTTTTTAAATTTTTTTGGTGCCCCACTTTCAAATTTTTTATCTCATATCTAATATATATTTTTTCCCTATCGTGTGGAGAACATCTCAGAATTTTGGCAATCACAACAAATGTTTAGAGGTACAATTATGCCCTTATATTTATCTGTTTATAAGAAATCGTACTCTTTATGCCTTTTGCCGGCGGCAAGTAATTTTTTTTTCAATCGGACACAAAGCGAAAGTTTTGTCCTTCGTATTAGCTAAAATTTGTATCCACAATGTATTCCTCTAAAATAAATATGCATATTTAAAAAAAAATCAAAAACTACGAATATCTCAATTTGTACGTAAATTTGATGCGAGCAACCTCTAATTTTTTTTTAAATCTGCAAACACTAGGAGTGTATTATCCTATCCAGAGAAACAAACTGTGGCGATACGGCCACCAAAAAGTAAAAACAAGTTTTTTGTGAACCACCCTAGCGTATAAATATCAGTAAAGTGACATACGCAATTTATGCACACCCCCTAATCATAGCTACATTTATCTATAGGCACTAAAATATTTTTCTAGAGAGTGAACAAGTATAGTGTTCCAACTTTTCATAAAAGAAAAATTTTCAATGAAAATTACTTTTTTTTTAGAGAGGTGAGATGTTTGCGTAGCTTTTGTCGTATTCCGGTCTGAGAAAAGAAAGTGTAGACATTGGACAAGAGTTTCTTCAAGAGGATACTTGCAGTTCCTTGCACCCTTGTACAAGAACAATATGCTTTTCTGCTTTTCGAAATTTAATAACTTATTTATTGAAATGACGCGCGGACCTGAAAAATTAAGAAAATTTATCGTCTTAATAATTTTTCAAATATCAAAATTTAGAAAAAATGATCCTTGTCATCGAAATCCAAAATCGAAGCATCCAAAAAGCCTTTCAGTTTGAAAGCTTGCTAATCAGAGAGCTTCCCAATTAAAGATATTTTCCCGGCTTAAAGAACCTTTTACTTAAATATCATTCAAGAAGGTACTGGAAGAATATTTAAAAACATTTTTGTTAGCAATTCCTTTTAGATCATATTTTTTTTTGCTTAATTAATAAGGAACCAATTTTATCTTTAGTAATAAAATACTTTACACTCTTTCCCCTCTTTCCCTCTTTTCCTATTTTTTAAACAATTTGTTTCTTTTCTCCTGTTTTCAAAAAATTTCCCATTTTCTAGTTTTTTCGCTTAGATGTGAGAATCTTTTTTGGTCAAAAATTCCACCACTTGGTTGAAAGTTCAACTTCTTTTTCAAAAATTAATTATTTTGGTTGAAGCTTCATCTATTTGGTTAAAAATTGAACTATCTGGCTAAAAATTCGTTTAATGATTGGATCAAAATTACCTTTTTAATTTAGAAATGAAACTATTCCTTTTTTTTAGTTGACAACTTTTTTAGATAAAAGTTCTACTATTTGATTAAAAATTCATGTATTTTGATGAAAATTTGTCTTTTTCGGTAGAACGTTCGTTTCTCCGGTAGACAATTTAACATTTTTATTGAAAAATTTATTTTTTTTGTTAAGAATTATTTTTTCAAACTGAAAATTATTTTTGGACAAAGTCGAGATTTAATTGAAACATAATTAGATGCAACTGAAATTTAAAAAAAAATCAATAAAAGAAAAGTTTTAATTTTATCGAACAAGATTTTGGAAAAATTTTTTAATTCTCGACATCCCTAGTAGAAATGTCCGTGGTATGCCGGAATTCACCACCGGCAGAGTACTGATTCAGTACTGACAGCCAGTACTGACCTCCGGAATCCTGCCAGTACTGGCAGAACGTTGGTCTGAAGACCGAATCAGTACCAGTTCGGTGGTAAATAAAAATTCTTATTTGTTAAAGAAATTCTTAAAAATGCTACTAGAATGTTTTCGAAGGATGAAAAATATCAAATCGTGGACAAGATTTTTTTTCACTCAAAAATTGAAGTCCCTACATAAAAAAGCATGTTAAGAGTTCTAGAAAATCAAACTCTAAAAATAAAAATGATTAAAATGTTCTATATATATATATATATATATATATATATATAATTTATGGTAAAATATTTTTTAATCCCACTTTCTAAAGATCAAATCAACGCGCGTCAACATAAGAGACCCGTGCGGAAAATGTCTTTTTTAGCCTTATTTGAAAAAAGGCTCGTACCAGGCCCTGATAAGGTTGCCTGATTTAAAAATGTATATAACGGCCCTGATCAGGTCCAAATAAGGCCCGGATAGGCTAGCCTTATTTTTAATTAGGGCAATCTGATAAAAGGCCGTATTTACGACCCTGATCAGGTAAGAATAAGGCCCGGATAGATTGCCCTTTTTATTCAGTAACGCAGTTTATTGAAACTTTTCATAATAATGATAATGATTAATAGTCGCTTTCGTAAAAAAAGGAGAAAAACATTAATTCATGTTGATTTTTTTTCATCTAGTATATTAGATTTTTTTACAATAGTTTAACAATAATCTACGGTGCTCAGCTACGTGAAATGCTTGAAATAATAATATTGCAATTTCATCGCATTATTAATCACTATAAATAATAATTAATCAAATTCTGATATCGTAAATTATTTATTATGTATTATGTTGAACAATAATTTTTATTCTAGCTTTAATAAATAAGTTTGTATATTCATATATCTAACTCTCATAATGGTATGAACGATAAACCACGATTCATGGATAAAAGATTTGACATAAAAAGATTTGATTTAAAATTTGAAGATTTGAATCTTACCGCCTTGGGCAAAAGTTCGGCTGTGGTGCGCCAGGGCGCGCAACGATTTGCCTCTCTCGCAGTCGAAACGGCGCGCCGAGTGTTTAAGACAGGAGTCGAGGCGTCGAAAATCATACTTACTTGGCATAAATGCTACCGTGATCAACAAGATGGTTACTGCAGGGCGAGGCTCTTCTATTGCACTATGGTCGAGCTGACCCTTGCTGCTGCGAGATATCCGAATGTGGATATCTCGGACGTATAATTTTTGTTAGTCGCGACTGTGTACGCGGGCTGTACGGATACGGTAATGATATTGAGACTTCACATTATATCCCATTTAACTCCCTGATTATTCCTACGATATCCCTGGGACAATACAGAACATAATTAGAATCAAATGGGATATCGCGCAATATTCTATTGCTATAAGGAGCTATTTATATGCCAGTAGTGTGCCAGTAGTGTGCCAGTACTGATAGTCAGTACTGAGTCAGTACTGGACAAGCTCCGAAAATCAGTACTGGACAGCGTTACAAGCCAGTACTGGCCCAGCACTGGCCCAGTACTGGGAGTCAGTACTGCCAGACCGGCAGTCAGTACTGGGTCAGTACTGCGCCGTTCGTACATTTCTACTAGGGATGCTTCACTAAACTGTTTGGTTGAAAATTAACATATTTTTGTTAAGGATTCAACTACTTTGTTGAAAAATGTCTTTGGATCAATTCAATGGTTTTTTATTTAAATTCAAATCTTTTTTAATAGAAATATTAACTTTAAAGTTAACTCATTCTGCTTGGTGGGTTTCCTGTCACCACTACGTAGCGCGTCCTCAGGTTGCGGATAGAGGAACGGCCCGTGAGGCTGAACAGCCCCTAAGGTTAGCTGCGAATACAAGAATAAGCAGTCGCGGACAGCCGATAGGAACCAGTCGTGTCTGTGGTGAATTCAGCACTGGTAGAAAATAGGTACACGACAACCATGGCTTGGGAGGACCCACCCATTCGCGTTCATACGCAGTGGGTGGGTTCTGGCAAGCCGAGGTGCAGCGTGTATCCACCTAGAAACTATACCCGAACCAAAACTAAAAATCTTGTAAGGGAAAAATCCTGCTGCCCATTGGACACTGCAGCGATGACACTGCCCGCAAGGGATGTGTGGAATGATTCGCCTGCATAGGGCCAAAGGGGTATTGATGCCAGTAGGCGCGCTGCCTTGCAGGGGGACGTTAGGGTACGAGGATGAAACTGTAATGTGTCTGACGACAAGTTGACATGGTCCTTGTCAGAGTCGGAAAGCTCCCATACTTAGACCTAGGGAGGTATGGGGGTTATCACTCCTGGGACAGTGGACTCACCTACGATCGGAATAGGATCCTAACGTGCGGATTATCTTGAAACTACCATGGCTAACTTACAAAAACAAAAAACTACAGTTAAAGATCTAAGGGTGGGAACTCTAAACGCGCGTAGTCTAAAAACTGGCCGACTTAGCGAACTCATTAAGATAGCAATTGAATACAAAACTGACTTAATAGCACTTCAAGAAACCTGCTGGTCGGGCGATTTCGCGTCAATTTCTAAGGATGACTATACTTTTCACTATGGGGGAGCTAAGGGGCAAAGACTGGGGACTGGTTTTCTTATTAATAAACGAATTTCGCAAGCACTTATCGACATGCAATTCATTAATGACCGGTTATCATACATTGTACTAAAGGGTAATTTCAGCAAACACGTATTAATCAATGTGCACTGCCCCACCGAGGACAAAGACGAAGACACTAAAGATCTTTTTTATGAAACAATCGAGCAGGTTTTTGACAAGTTCTCAACGTTTGACGCAAAAATAGTATTGGGGGACTTCAACGCGAAAATTGGAAAAGAACCAATGTATAGGCCTACAATAGGATCAGAAAGTTTGCATGACGTCAGTAATGATAATGGAACCAGAGTAATAAACTTTGCAGCTTCAAAGAACCTCGTTGTCAAAAGCACATATTTCAAGCATAAAAATATACATAAGGCCACCTGGACATCACCAGATGGTAAAACTCACAATCAGATTGATCACGTTCTAATAGACAGAAGACGTCATACAAACATTCTCGATATAAGATCGTATAGGGGAGCGGATTTAAATTCAGACCATTTTCTCGTGATAGTAAAACTAAGATCTAGGCTAGCGCTAAGTAAGAAAACAAGCCGCACAGAGCCAACAGTTCGTTTCAATATAGATAAGTTCAAAACAGCAACAGAAACATTAAATTACCAAGTTGAGATTTCTAATAGTTTCGACGCTCTCCAAGAACAGAGAGACGATAACAATAATCGCGAGGAGGACCCGGAAACCCTGTGGAGCAATACGAAAAAGGCGATAAAGGCAGCCGCGAAACTTTCGATAGGTTTTAAGAAAGTAACCAAAAGCAAACCATGGTTTGACGAAGAGTGCAAACTCTGGTTTGAGAAACGTCGGAAGGCCAGACTAAGTAGTTTACAAAATAAGTGCGATCAAACACATAAGAAATATCTCGAGATTAGCAAAAGTACAAATAGGCTCTATAGATCCAAGAAAAGGGAGTGGGAAAAGAATAAAATACTAGCAATAGAAGCGCATAATAAACAAAATAACCCGCGTGAGATGTACAGGGGAATCAATTTTATAAGGAAAGGCTTTCAAAGTAGAACGGAAGTAATGAGGGACGAAAATGGCAATCTAGTAGCCGATGCGACAGAGAGACTGAATTTATGGAAAGATTATTTCGATAAACTATTAAATGTACGTGAAGCCCCCGTTGAAGGTAATCTCGGCGAAATCCACACTGCTGATCTATTAATTAACGATCCTACTGATATAGAAATAGAAATGGCCATCAAGAAGTTGAAAAATAACAAAGCCGCGGGCATCGATGACCTACCGTCAGAACTGATAAAAAATGGAGGCCCTTGCCTCACAAGGCAAATTTGTAAATTGATACGCGCAGTTTGGAAAACAGAACGCATGCCGGAAGAATGGAATACCTCTATCATTATTCCCATCTTTAAAAAAGGCGATAAAACTAACTGTAACAACTATCGGGGAATCTCACTTGTGCCTTCGTGCTACAAGATCCTGTCTAATGTTATCCTAAGTAGACTAACTCCTTTTGCCGAGGAAATCATTGGGGATTACCAGTGTGGATTCCGCCGAAACCGATCTACAAGCGATCAAATGTTTACAATTAGACAACTGTTAGAAAAGAAATGGGAATTTAAAGAAGCAGTACATCAGCTATTTATCGATTTTAAAAAAGCTTACGACTCTATTATACGCGCGCGAATGTACTGGATCCTAGAGTTCTTGGGTGTGCCAAGAAAATTGGTTAGACTTATCGAAATTTGCTTAAGCGGCAGTAAGGGTAGAATACGCGTAAACGGTAGTTTATCTGAAGAGTTTTCGATCCGCGATGGCCTGAAACAGGGCGATGCACTTTCGTGCGTCCTTTTTAACTTAGTTTTAGAATACGTGGTTAGGCAAGTGCAGGCGAATCCGACCGGTGCTACCCTCAATGGGGTAATACAAATTCTTGGATATGCGGATGATCTCGACGTACTAGGGGATGATAAAGAAACGGTAGCTAAAAATGCAGAAATCTTGATCGCAAAAGCCAAAGAGATTGGCTTGGAAGTTAGCGAATCGAAGACAAAATATATGACCGTCGTCAGGTCCGGACAAAGTAATCAAGACGGGGATCTAATGGCCGGAAATATGAAATTCGAAAGGGTTAACGAGTTTAAATACCTCGGGTCTATTATAACTAGCGAAAATAAGATTAAAACGGAAATCAATGCGCGGCTACACGCTGGCAATAGGTGCTATTATGCAGCAAACACGCTACTAAAATCGCGATCGCTATCTAGAAACATCAAAGTAAGAATTTACAAAACGATAATAATGCCGGTCGTCATGTACGGGTGTGAAACGTGGGCGCTGACGAAAGGAGAAGAGAATAGGTTTAGAGTTTTCGAGAATAAAGTACTTAGAAAAATCTATGGTCCAAAAAGGGACGAAGAGACCGGCGAGTGGAGAAAACTGCATAATAATGAGCTGCACGCTCTCTACGGGTCAGCAAATATTAATAGAGTAATGAAAGCGCGTAAATTAAGATGGGCGGGGCATGTAGCAAGAATGGGCAATGAAAGAACAGTGGCGCAAGTTTTAAGAGGGAGACCGACTGGTAAGAGACCCCTAGGCAGACCGAGAAACAGATGGGAGAAAAATGTAAGGGATGATCTAAAAGAACTAGGACATGATTACTTAAACTGGATGGAGAATGCACAAGATAGAGATGTGTGGCGGTCTCGGGTAGATGAGGCAATGAACTTTCGAGTTCGAACTGCTAATCTATAATAATAAAAGTTAACTCATTTGTAAATAATTAATTTTTTTGGGGTTGAAAATTCATCGTTTTAATTAAAAAATCAACTATTCGGTTGTAAATTAACTTTTATGTTAAAAATTCACATTTTCGGGTTGAAGATTAAACTGTTTTTCAGAAAATTTGTCTTTTTGTTTAGAAAAATTACACTTTTTGGCACATAATTCAATTATATGTTTGAAAATAACCATTTTTGTTGAAAATTCATATTTTGTGTTAAAAAATGAACAATTTAAATGAAAATTTTACTATTTAATAGAAAATTAACTTTTTGTTGGTGAATCATATTTTTGGGTTGTAAATTCATTTGTATTAATGTATTTTGCAGAAAATCAGTCTTTTTTGGTAGAAAATTATTCATTTTGGCCGAAAATTAATTTTCTTGGTCAAAAATATTAACGTTTGGTTTAGAATATATCTTTTTTGGTTAATAAATCATTTTCTTCACTGAAAAATTATGTATTCCATTTTTGGTTGAAAATTTATATTTTTTAGTTGAAAATTCAACTACTAATTTTATCGTTATTCATTCATAATTTTTGGTTGAAAATTCAACTACTTGTTTGAGTGTTGAACCCTTTTGTTAAAAATTAATTTTTTGTTGAAGATTCATGAGTTCAGTAAAAAAATTTCAGTAACAAAGTTCCTCCTTTCAACTTGAAAATTCAAATATTTGGTTGAAAATGCAACTGTTTTTGTTTGAAATTCAATCGTTGTTGATTGAAAATTTGTCCATTGAATTCAAAAATAAAATTCACCTTCTTAGGTTGAGAATTCAACTATTTGTTTAGAAATTCAACTGTTTTGCTGAAAATTGGTCTCTCATGCTGGAAATTGTAACTTTTTGATTATAAATGCAAACTGTTTTGTCTAAAATTATCATTTTTTTGCAAATTTAACAATTTGGATGAAAAGTCACCTTTTTTGGTTGAAGATGAACTTATTTTTTGAAAATTCATCTTTTTGGCTCTAAAAATCAACTGTTTTTTTGTTTGACGTGCTAGCTTGTAAATTCAACTCTTTCGTTGAAAATGTATTTCTTTTGATCGAAAATTAATATTTTTTTGTTGATAATTCAATTATTTTGTTTATAATTCAAAGTGACCTAAACAATGAAATAATGCAGAATTCGGAGACATATTTATTTACTTTACGAGTAATAATTAACAAGAACAAGAGTTTTAAGAATGTTAAAAATTGTCCTGAAAAAAATTAATTAAAAAAATGGTTAGTTTTTTGTTTATAAGATCGCATAATTTTTTTTCAGAAATCCGTTCGCTAGTTAGTGCTATAAAGACACTTTTTCGCGTAATCTCTGTAAATTTGAAGCAATTCAAAGAAGCCGTTCGTTAGTTATCGTGGCTACCATTAAAAAAACGAAATGCGAGAAATAATGGTTTAAATTCTTGGAAAGTTTAAAATATCTTCACTTGATGAAATTTTAATTTCCCTGTGTTTTCCATAATCGAGAAATTTCTAAAAAATTAAAACAATCGAAAATTGTACTTATAGGGCATTATTTCTGAAGTGAAATGTATTTTTAACCTTCATTTCGGCTGACGATTTTAAATTCCTGGTCATTTCCCGCCTTTTCCCGGTAATGTTTTTCAAATTTCCCGCTCAACTAAAAGTGACATATTCATACTTGCCGCTAAACGCAAACATTTATTTTAATTCATGACGTTCATCCTAAACATCCTTTAACAGAACAGAGCAAAATATTGTAAAATAAATTAATTTTGAAACAAATATTTAAATTTTGCACTAAAAAATATCAATTCTCAACAAAAAATAAAATAATTAAACTTTTAGTTGGAAAAATTAATTTTCAACCAAAAATAACGGATTTTCGAAAATAGTTCTATTTTCAAACTAAGTTATGAATTTTCAACTGAAATGATGAATCTTCAATTGGAGTAGTTGAATTTTAAACCAAAAAGATGAGTTTTCAACTAAAACAATGAATCTTCAACTGAAATAGTGGAATTTTCAACAACCAAAAATTAATTTTCATTAAAAAAATAAATTTTTAACCAAAATTTCAATGATTCAATTTTACGTTTAATAAATTAATTTTCAATCAAATAGATGAATTTTCAACTAAAACTATGGAATCTTCAATTGGGATAAGTTAAATTTTCAGTTAAAAAATTACTTTCCACAAAAGAATTATCTTTCAAAAAAAAAAAACGAAATTAAAAAAAAAAGGTACATTTTCAAACAAAGTGATGAATTTTCAACTAAAAAGATCATTTTTCAACAAAAAATAGAATAATTAAACTTTTAGCTGGAAAACTTAATTTTCAAACAAAAATAACGGATTTTCAAAAATAGTTCTATTTCAAAACTAAGTGATGAATGTTCAACTAAAATGATGAATCTTCAATTGGAATAGTTGAATTTTAAACCAAAAAGATGAGTTTTCAACTAAAACAATGAATCTTCAACTGAAATAGTGGAATTTTCAACAACCAAAAATTAATTTTCATTAAAAAAGATAAATTGTTAACCAAAACTTGAACAATTAAATTTTAAGTTCAATTATTTAATGTTTAACCAAACAGATGAATTTTCAACTAAAACTATGGGATCTTCAATTGGAATAAGTTAAATTTTCAGTTAAAAAATTACTTTCCACAAAAGAATTATCTTTCAAACAAAAAATATAACTTTCAAAAAAATAGTTACATTCTCAAACAAAGTGATGAATTTTCAACTACAATAGTATATCTTTATCTAAAATAAAATTTTCAACTAAAAAGATCAATTTTCAACCGAAAATTGAATAATTAAATTTTTAGTCAAAAAATGAATATTCAACCAAAGAGATGCATTTTTAATCAAATATTTTTCAATCAAATAGCTCAGACATTATACAAAGAAATGAATTTTGAATTAAAATGATGAATCTCCAACAATAAAAAATCAATTTTTCTCAAAAGAATTTAACATTTAACCAAGTAATTTTCTTTCAAACCTAGAAAATGAATTTTCAACTAAAATGATAAATATTCAACTGAGAAGATTTTCAACCGAAAGGAATAATTTTTAAACAAGAAGATTAACTTGCAAAGAAAAAGATAATTTCCAACGAAAAAAAATCGATTTTTAACAAAATATGTGCATTTTCAACGAAAATAGTTGAATTTTCGATTGAAAAGGACAAATTTTGATCCAAAAATGATCAATCTTCAACTGGAATAGTTTAATTTCATACCAACAAGATGACTTTTCAACCATAAAGATTAATTTTCTATAAAAAGGCGAATTTTTCACAAACAACATAAATTTTCACACAACTAGTTTAATTTTTAAATAAAAAATATAAATTTTTAACCAAATAGTTGAATTTTCTACGAAAACAGGGGAATCTTCAACCGAAAAAGACGAATTTTCAACAAAATAAGTACATTCCTAACCAAAAAGAAGAATTTTCAAATAAAATTATGTATCTTAAAACAAAAGGGTGTTTTTCAATCAAGAAGATAAATTTTCCACCAAAAAATACGAATTTTCAACTAAAATGATGAATTTTCAACAAAAAGATAAAGTTTAAAAAAAAACTGTTTCAACTTTTAACGGAATTTCAACCAATGAAGATAAATTTTCATCGAAGAATGTAATACATAGTTCGATATTTCAACAAAAAAGATTTATATATAAATTTAAAAACTATCAATTTTAGCTAACTTGCCTTTTTTATCAGGATTAATGGTAATTCAATTGATAGCCCTTTTTATACATTTTACATACGAACTAATTATTATTTTATCGTTATTCCCTACTTTTCTTGGCTCTAAAGTGCCAAATTTACAGAAAAATTTTGAATTTTTACATTTTTCAGAAATTTTTAAATAATACGATTAAGGCCATGTGACGAGTGGGTCACGTGACCGGATTCCTACCTTACCGACACTTTTTTTATTTAACTTATTTTCACACGAATAGCCACATCGAGTTGAAAATTTGGGATAATAAATAAGAAGCAGTAAGAAAGGTCTGGTCCTACATTTTAATAATTATGAAAAAAAAAAATGATTTACAAAAAAAACTTCTTTTTAATTATAAAAATTTAGGATCAGACTCACCTTTCTTAGTGCTTTTTATTCATCATCCTAATTTTTCAACTCGATGGGGCTATTCGTGTGAAAATAAGTTAACAAATAAAAAAAGTGTCGGTAAGGTAGGAATCCGGTCACGTGACCCACTCGCCACATCGCCTTAATGAATTAATTCATTTAGTTATTTCGGGCAAAAAATGTAACCAAAAGTAACCTTTTCATTAAATAAGTAACTTTTTAGTAACCACGGATCAAAAAAGTAACCGCGTATCAAAAAAGTTACTAAATTACTATAAAGTAACCCGTTCCGAACCCTGTAATTAGGTCGTCTTAGAATCCCGTTATTTACCGATCGAGGTAATTGCTTGGCGACTGTATGTATCCGAGGTTCTTTTTTAAGGATTCTCTTTTTCACAATATCATTAAACACTGAGGCAAAGTGAGAAGGGCATACAACAACATAGTGAAACTTATGTAACCTATAGGGTGTTTATGCAATAAAGACAAAAATACATTCATCCTATTAAAAAAAATCCATTTTTTAATAATAATTTGTAATAGCAATAGAAAATTATACAAAATAGGAGCATCCACATAGGAAGTGACACGCAAGAATCGAAAAGTCGAAAAGTGTGACAGAGGGGATTAAAGAGCAATAGTATAGACAAAAATAATTTATTAGTTGTATTTTTAACCAAATAGACGAATTTTAAGACTAAAAGACGATTTTTGTTTGAAAAAAATTAAATTTTGACAAAAGAGTTCATTTTTAGACAAGAGTTGAATTTGCAAACGAGAAAAATAATTTTTCTACCATAAAATATGAATTTTCAATCCAAAAGAACAAATTTTGAAAAAACAGTTGAATTTTTGATCAAAAAGTTGACTTTAAAATAATAGTTGAACTTTCAACAAAATATATGAATTTTCAGCCAAATATTTTAACTTTCAGCCAAAAAAAGATAATTTTACAAACAAAAATGGAATAGTTAATTTTTAGTTAAGAGGAAAATTATCAACCAATTAAATTCAACGTGAAAAGATGAATTTTCTGAAACAATAGTTCAATCTGTAACAAAAGAGACGAATTTTAAACCAATCAAATTCATTTTTAAACAAATAATTAAATTTTTAACAAAAGAATGAATTTTCCGCCAAGATTATCGATTTCATCCCAAAAAGACGAAATTTTAACAAATACATACATTTTCAACCAAACAGTTTAATTTTTGAACTGAAAAAAAGCAATTTTCAACTAAAAATGGAATAGTCGAATTTTCATTAAAAAAATTATTCTTCAATAAAAAACATTATATTTTCACAAAAAAGTGAAATCTTCTACAAAACAGTTGAATTTTCAACGAAAAAGTTAATTTTTAACCAAACGGTTTAATTTTTAACCAAATAATTAAATTTGAAATTTGAAAAAACCAGTGTGTGGCAGTGGGGCCACACGGCAAAAGTAAAACTTTTATGTATTAACTTTTAAATTTTTTGTAAGAAAAAGAAAAAGAGAGAGACATAAGAGGAGGAGAAAGAGCGAGAGAAAAAAGAAGAGAGTAGAAGAGCATATACAGACTTTGGTTAGCGTGGCAGTAGTGGGGATATCGAAGAGGAGTATTTTTAGAACAATTGCGAATCGCTGCACAAAAGAGAGAAGCGAATAGAGAGAGAAGGCATAGAGAGTATATGTGTGTGTGTGTGTGTGTGTGTGTGTGTGTGTGTGTGTGTGTGTGTGAGGGGGAGAGATCCCTTCGTTCGGTCGATCGTTTTTTTTTTCATTTCACTCTCGTCCCAAAAGAAGTTTCACTTCAAAAATAAATATTAACCAAAAAAAGAATGTTTAGCAAAGTAGTTCAATTTTAAGCCAAAGAGATGAATTTTGAACTAAAATTATGAATCTTCAACCAAAAAAAATGAATTTTTAAGACAGGAGTTAAGCTATCTACCAAGTAGTTAAATTTTTAACAAAAAATATGAATTCTTAACGAGAAATGTTAAGATGTTAATTAATGTTAAATTTCAGTTTGAAAATAGTTGCATTCAATCAAAAAAGACAAATTTTTAACAAAATATTTCAATATTAAGATAAAGTAGGCTTTTTCCAAAAAGTCTTACACTATATGAATATTATAAGTTACTGGAGAAAATAAAAATAAATAGTTGATTGATCAACCAAAAAAGATTCATTTTCAACCAAAAAAGTTGCATCTTGTACTGAAAAAATTAATTTTTAACAAAAAGACGAATTTTCAACAAAATAAGTATATTTTTAAAAAAACAGAAATGTTACCAAAGAAATAAAATTTTAATTGAACTAAATAAAAAAATAAAACAGTTGAAGAATACTCCCAAAAAAATAAATATCCAACAAAAAAGTTAATTTAAAATCCAAAAAGATTAATTTTTAACTGGACAATTGTATTTTCAACCAAAAAAGATCAAAATTCCAACAGAAGAGATGAATTTCCACACCAAGAAAGGCAAATTTTCAACCAAACACAAGTATGATGAATCTTCAGAAAATGAGTTCAATATTCAACCAAAGATTTGAATTTTCAACCCGAAAGTTGATTTCTTTACCATGAAGATAATATTATACAAAAATAAAACGATTTTTCAACGAATTGGTTAAATTTTTAACCAGAAAGAAGAATCTTCAAACAAAAAAATTAATTTTTAAAGAAGTAGTTCAACTTTTGACCAAATAATTTAATTTTCTATAAAATTGTTGAAGTTTTGATCAGAAAATACGATTTCTCTACAAAGCAGTTGAATACTCCCAATATTGTAAATTTTCGAAAAAAAAACAAAGAAAATTAATTGTTCATGAAAAAGATGAATTATTAAGAAAATACATTAACTTTTAACCAAATTGTTGAAGTTTCACTCAGGAAAAACAAATTTTCAACCAATGAGGTGAATCTTCAAAAAAAAAAAATAATTTTCAACAAAAAAGTTCAACTTTCAACCAAACAGTTGAATCTTTTTACCAAAAAAAATCAACTGCTAATTCGATTCGAATTTAAGTGAAAAAAGGATTAAAATGGTGAGTTTTTTGATAACAGGGAAAAAAGAGAATTCTTTAAAAAAAAAAAGAAAAAGTTTATCAACGGCCTGTAATATTTTAAATAATTTTGTCTGGAAAAAGATCTTCTCCTTTCGCTCCGCTGGGAATCTAACCACAGAACTACTGATTTCCGGTCAGGTGCTTTCCCATTAAGCTACTAGAGAGATCGAGAGAAGAAACTTTTTTCAGAAATACACGCATTATTTTGCTGGATGGTACAAATCAAATTTTTCAAGGAACTTGTATTATCGTTAGAGAATAACAGAAAATATTTAACGTCTTTTCAGACTAAATGGAGCTATGAAAAAAATATTATTATAAATAATTTTTTTCTGGAAAAAGATCTTCTCCTTTCGCTCCGTTGGGAATCGAACTACTGACTCCCGATGAGTTGCTTTCCCATTAAGCTACTAGAAAGATCAACAGCACCTGACCGGAAATCATCAGTTCTGTCGTTCGATTTCCAGCGGAGCGAAAGGAGAAGATCTTTTTTCAGAAAAAAATGATTTGAAATAATTTTTCTTTCATAGCTCCATCTAGTCTGAATAGACGTTAAATATTTTCTGTTATTCTCTAATGATAATACAGATTACTTGAAAAATTATATTTGTACAATCTATCAAAGTAATGCGTGTATTTCTCAAAAAAGTTTCTTCTCTTGATCTCTCTAGTAGCTTAATGGGAAAGCACCTGACCCCGAAATCAGTAGTTCTGTGGTTCGATTCCCAGCAGAGCGAAAGGAGATCTTTTTTAAGAAAAAAAATTATTTCAGAAAAGTGAATCTTTTTCAACAAGTGCTAAAAAAATACACGAGACGCAAAATGTCCCCTCCCCCTTGGTGCATTCGATATTTCCTATAACAAATGCATGATTTCAGACACGATGGGAACACAGCCACGGTTTCTGCTCATCCGCATGTATTTTGGAATCTTTATTTTCATATAAATTTAGAAAATATTAAGAAATATTGAAAAGAATAAAAATGTTGAAAACTTTAGAAATTTTGAAAATTTCCAAAAATTGTAGAAATTTTTAAAATTTCAAAAATTTGAGAAATATTCAAAATTTCTGAAATTAGAGATTTTATTATTTCCAAAATTTTAAATTTTGAAATTTCCGTAAATTTTGAAAATTCAGAAATTTTGATAATTTCTAAAATTTGAGATTTCAAAATTTTAGAAATTTTGTTTATTTCTAAAAAATCTAGAAATTTTAGAAATATTGAAAATTTCTCAAATTAGAGATTTCGAAAGTTTTAGAAATTTTGAAAATGTTGCAAAATGTGAAAAAATTTTGAAGATTAAAAATTGATGTTTTTTTTAAATTTTTGAACATTTTAAAACTTTATTAAATTTTATAAATACTGCTAAAATTTGATACTTTGAAAGTTTTGGAAATTCACAAAATCTTATAGATTGTGAGAATTTTAGAACTTTTGATGATTTCTCACAATTTTAGAAATTTTGGAAATATTAAAAATTTATAAAATTAGTTATTTCGAAAGTTTTAGAAATTTTAAAAATGTTATAAAATGTCAAAATTTTTTAATTTCTATAATTTCTCAAATCAAAATGTTTTGACAAATTTTTTATTTCTTTAAATTTTTGAAAATTGTATACACTGTGAAAATTTTAGAAGTTTTGAGAATTCCTAAAATTAGAAATTTTGAATCATTCAAAAATTTTGATAAGTCCTAAAATTTCACAAAGTTTGAAAATTTCTAAAATTTGAGATTTCAAAATTTTAAAAATCTTGTTCATTTCTAAAAAATGTAGACATTTTAGAAATATTGAAAATTTCTCAAATTAGAGATTTCGAAAGTTTTAGAAATTTTGAAAATGTTGCAATATGTGAAAAATTTTAATAATTAAAAATTGATGTTTTTTTTACATTTTTGAACATTTTAAAAAGCGTATAAATTTTGAAAATGTTATAAATCGTGCACATTTTATACACTCCGAAAATTTTAGAATTTTCAAGAATTTTTAAAATTAGAAATGTTCAAAAATTTAGAAATTTTGAAAATTTATTAAATTTTATAAATACTGCTAAAATTTGATACTTTGAAAGTTTTGGAAATTCACAAAATCTTATAGATTGTGAAAAATTTAGAAATTTTGATGATTTCTCACAATTTTAGAAATTTTAGAAATATTAAAAATTTCTAAAAGTAATGATATCCAAAGTTTTAGAAATTTTGAAAATGGTATAAATTGTCAAAATTGTTTAATTTCTATAATTTCTCAAATTAAATTTTTTAAATTAATCGTTTAAACCAATTTTTTATTTCATTAAATTTTTGAAAATTGTATACACTGTGAAAATTTTAGAAGTTTTGAGAATTCCTGAAATTAGACATTTTCAAACATTCAAAAATTTTGATAATTTCTAAAATTTTGATAATATCTAAAATTTTGATAATTTTTAAAATTTCAGAAAGTTTGAAAATTTCTAAAATTTGAGATCTTTAAATTTTTCGAAATTTTGATAATTTTATAAATTGTGAAGATTTAAAAAACGTTCTGAGCTCTCTGATTTTCAAAGTTTCAGAAATTTGGAAAATTTCACAAGTCCAATGGGGATTCCGAATGATATGACAATTAAGAAGGGAGTTTGAGACAAATCGGGACAATATTTTACCGAAAAAACATAACACCGAATTTTTCAAAATACTAGTGATGCATTCGAGACGATTTCGAGAAAATTCTAGATTTTCTTGAAACATGATCAGGTGAACTCAAAACGTTATGGAGATCGAGAATCTCGAATAAAAAATTTCGAGATCTCGAGTCGAGAATCTCGCAACTTTTTATTCGAGATTCTCGATCTCCATGAAGTTTTGAGTTCACCTGAAAATGTTTCAAGAAAATCTCGATTTTTCTCCAAATCGTCTCGAATGCATCACTACAAAATACCTGAAATAATTAAGAAAATAGAATATTTCCGAAAAATGTAATGTTCCGAAATTTTAAATTACCGAAGATAAATAAAACTGCCGAAAATATTTTCAACCTGTCATATTTTAAGTTAATCTGCCGTCTAAGTTAATCTTTCAATTATATAAATCATATCAAATAGGTTTAACTCATCATTCATTGTTCGATTGTCGGTCATATAAAAGTACATTTATATTTGTTTTGAAAAATAGGGGGGAGGGGCAGCTTCATCGTTACGGGGCATTTTGAGAGCAGGGTTAATAATTTTTTCGGGAAAAAGATCTTCTCCTTTCGCTCCGCTGGGAATCGAACCACAGAACTACTGATTTCCGGTCAGGTGCTATTGATCTCTCTAGTAGCTTAATGGGAAAGCTCCTCACCGAAAGTCAGTGGTTCTGTGGTTCGATTCCCAGTAGAGCGAAAGGAGAAGATCTTTTTCTAGAAAAAATTATTACCCCCGCTCTCAAGATGCCCCGTAACGATGAAGCTGCCCCCCCCCTATTTTTAAAAACAAATATAAATGTACTTTTATACAAATATCCCAGTGATGAAAAATGAAATAAAATATTGAAAAAGGTGTGGATAGGTCAGTAACCAATAACCACATTATCGCTGGCCTCTATTTCCGAAGGGTCTGCACCCTGAAGGAATGACTGAAACGAAACTGAAACTTCGAGACTCTGAAAAATTAGATCATTACTGCAAAATAAGATATTAGCGCATCTATATTTAATAAAACGAGTGTCCTTATTTCCAAAGAAACACGTGTCTCGGTCCGTTAATACAAACGACTCATTGGTCCCTCTGAACCTAACACCGCCCTCCATTGGTTGCTGGATTAAATGACCACGTGGGGTTCAGGTATATAACAGAGGGTGAAGTAAGAAACTGACGGCAGTTGTTCTCAGACAGTGAACGAATTGAGTGTGAAGCCTTTTCTTTACGTGCATCATCGATTTTTTTTTATCATTTTTTTTTTATTTTAATCAATTTTTGTTCATTTTCTTAATTTATTGATACTATGCAGTGAATTATTCCGGATCGTGGTAAAGAAGAAATGCACCGGGAACTTTAAATTTCTTCAGTTTCGATTTTGCTAGTGAATACTGAAAATTCTGTTTGAAATCTGATGACAGTGCTTTTTCTGTGATACCAAAACTATCGGGCAAAATTGTGCGTCCACTTATGGAAATCGGATTAAAAACAGGCTTTCCTTTGAAAGTGACTAACTCTGCGAGAAATTACAAATTACAAAAAAAAAAAAGGATAGGTAGTTTATTAAATTTCGCGTCCGACCTATTTTTCGTTTTTGACCAATTTTCGAACCCAACTTCCACTCTCGGCATGCTTTAGGGAAGCCAATAGAAAAAATTGAAAATTTGTTAAATTCAAGTTTGAAATCTTCTCTTTCGAATGAGACCAATAATGTCATAAAATGTTATATAGTTCTCGAATTATCGTAAAAAATGTGGAAGCATGCCCAAGGAGAAAAGCGGTTGGTCTAGTATCGGCCTTCTTCTGTCTAGTATTTCCCATTCTGCTTGACCCACGGATTTCCATCTGGGGCCCGCTTTCACATTTTTAATGATAATTCTAGAACCAGCAAATATTTTTTTATGTTTTTGGTCTCATTTTAAAGATAAAATTTCAGACTTCAGTTTAATGAAGATTCAATTTTTTATATTAACTTTCCTAGGCATGCCGAGAATGCAAATTGGGAATAGAAAATTTCTCAAATACGGAAAATAGGTCCGTCTTTCACACATTTAATCGGGTTTTAGAAAATATTTTTATCTTAATTTTTCTCAGAGTTAGTCACATTCAAAGAAAAGCCTGTTTTGAATCCGATTTTATTGAGTAGACGCAGAATTTTAACGGGTATTTTATATAATTATTTTTTTCCTATTTAATTAAGAAAAGGGACTGAGCTCAAATTGAGGTTTTCTGGGACTGGGATTTTCGTGTTTTATTCGGCAACAAATTCATCACGAATAGTGAACGCGAAAAACTTTGGTTTTCAATTTTTTTCCTAATAGAAAGAGGAAAATGTTCTATTTTTATGATTTCTATATAGTTGGAAAGGACGAAATTTGGATTATTTCTTTCTGAATTTTTATCTTTTTTTTATTCATTTGAAGAACGGAAACTTTTTATTTTTTTCATTGTTTCTGTATTGTAGGAGGGTGATTTTTTATTTTGAATATTTTTATTGAGTTGCAAATGAGGAAATTTGAATTTTTTCTGAGTTGGAAGAGGCTAATTTTTTCTCAGTTGGAAAAGGCTAATTTTTTTCTTTTCAACATTTTTTGTGGACCAGGGGCACATTTTTTAATTTTTATCATTCAGATGAATGTGGGGAACGTTTTATTTTCAGTGTGGTACTAACTTAGAAGAGGTAAAAATTATGTCTGGATTTTATTTCTATTTGTGAATGATTTGATGTTTATCTTTTATTCAACAGTAAATTCATTACTGATAGTGAACACATTATTCTTGGAAGATTCATAGTGATTGTTGATTATTAATAATTTTGTTAGGTTGAAAATTTGAGATTTATGTTAATTGAATCTTCACTTTTTAATAAAGAAAATAAAAAAAAATACCAAAAAGTTAAATTTGTGCAAAAGCGTTTTACTTCTGAATTTCAGTGCGTTATTTTTTTTAATAATAAAAGTATATAACTTCGAATTTAGGTATAATCATAACATTCACGTTTGAAACGTAAATATCTATACAATTCATTTATTATTCATACATTTAGCTAATTTTAACCAAATTTACTTTTAATTTTCTCGTAAATAATTTTTTTTATACTGCAAGTAACTTACAATACTTGAGTTTTTGAAGATGCCTTGACAATTCTAATTTTTTTATTTATGTGAAATATTTATTATTTATTAGTATTTGGAATTACTAAATAAATGAATTCCGAAAAATTAAATTTTTTCAAAAGCGTTTTACTTAAACATTTCAGTAGTATTCATTAATTTTTTTAAAATATCGAAAAATATAAGTTTCACTCCAGGCGTCCATCACATTTAACATTTTAAATTTTAATCATATTAATTTTTTACTTTTTCGCGATTTTTTTTTTTCATACCGAAAATAAATTCTAACACTTTGGTAAATAAAAATATCTTATCAATCCAGATATATTTTCTCATTCATATAAAATATTTATTATTTATAAGTATGTATTTGAAATTATCCAGTTGAAAAGAGCAATTTTTCTTTTAAGGATTTGTAAACGCTTGATATTTTGATTCATTTTTTATCAAATCTTACCAGAAAATTGAAAAATTTATTGAATTATGGGTTCAATTAAATTTAAAAATAACGAAACTTGTGGAGAGTATTTATTGAAGAAAGTCTATTAATTGAACGAAGCACAAATCTACTTTCGATTAATCGCTTACCAATCATTACAGTTTAAAAGTAATATTTGACTTTTTTCTTCCAAAATTTATTTTATGAAATTTAATTATTTGCTAACAAATTAGAAGAAAATTTAATTTTTATTCAATTATTCTTCTAAACAAGTTTAGAATAAATACATTTCAGTCTAAAACCAATTATTTTTATCACGCATAATTATTTTAAAAAAGGTTCCAAGTGTTATCTTGCGCTAATTATTTTTTTGCGGCCTTAAAAAAAATTTCAATCATACAAAAATATCAGAAAAAAATTGAGAAAATTGAGTTCAACTTAACTGAAAAAAATTCAAAGTGAGCCTCATTTCTTTTAAAATTCTCTTAACATTTTTTAGCTGTTTTTAGATTGATTAATTAATTTAGATTGATTAATCGATTGTTTTTAGATTTTAGATTGTTTTAAGCCAAATGCAGTGGTTTATATTAGAGATTATAAAGAAGGGACCAATTTGACCACAAAATGATAAAATGTCTAAAAATATTCGCCTATTCGTTTCTTAACAAAAATCAGAAATATATATCATCCTAATTTTTAAAGACTAAAATTTCTTGGCCATATCAAACTTTCTTAATTTATCAGCTTGTGTACAAAAAATAAAAATAAATATGAGATATATTCATGAAATTGAAAGAATAAATTAAAGCGGCAAATTTAGTAAATTATTTCTACTTTTTCATATTTTTTAAATTTGGCTTTACAAGAGCAGGTAAATTAAAAAAAAACATATGGAAGAAATATTTTATTTATTATTTGATAAATAATTTGAATATAGTTGACTTCAAGTTTCTTAATAAAAACCAGAAACAGATATCATCCTAATTTTTAAAGACTAAAATTTGTTGGCAATATCAAACTTTCTTAATTTCTTAGCTTGTGTACAACAAATACAAATAAAGGTGAGATATATTCATGAAA
>CAKNYM010053911.1:115578-131071 GCA_932195095.1 Andricus curvator | reverse complement strand
AGCTTGTGTACAACAAATACAAATAAAGGTGAGATATATTCATGAAATTGAAACAATAAATCCACCAGGCTAATTTAGTAAAGTATACTTTTCCATATTTTTGAAATTTAGATTTACGAGAGCAGATGAAATTAAAAAAAAACATATGGAAGAAATATTTTATTTATCATTTGATAAATAATTCGAATATAGTTGACTTCAAGAAGGTTGTTAGTGGCCAGTATATTGCGACAAGACGACAATAGGTATGTAGTGCAGCCATACTGAGATCGAAGATACTGAATTTTGTATTCGATCTGAATTGCCCCTTCTATAGAATTACCAGATGTCTTGTCCCCACAGCTTGGCTTATGCACCTACTGCTCTACTTGCACAATCCATATTAAACTAATTTGCCAAAATGCAATTCTCATCGTTTTCTATTCTTATCGAATGAGTTCCATTTATACCCTAGAAAGTAGAACAATTTAATAATGTAAATATTTTAGGCTCAAAGTTTGTACCGGGGCAAAGTGGCACACTCTTGATTCTGCATTTCTAAATGCGATATTTGTTTATTTCATGTCAAAAATATGCAGGTTTGTAACTGGAAAAAATTTAATTGCAAAACCAAAAGGGCTTTAAATACATAATTAAGGCTGTGCCGCTTTCCCTCACATGTGCGCCGCTTAGCCCCACTTTAGGGCAGTCCCTACTTAAGTACATTTTTGTAAATATTTTCTTTAAAGGAAGCCAATTTTCAAAATTTTTGAATGCTTCCTATTTTTTAAAATTGTCTTTGAAAAGGCTCTCAAGCTTGGAGGACTTCCAATCTAATATTTGGAAGTACCAGAAATTAAAATTCTACAAAACTAAAAGCGCTTTTAATTTTCAACCATACTGAATTTCAGAAAGATTTTATCGGTGATGAGAAAAATTTGTGCAACAATAGAAAAATTATTAATAATTTCATATATTTCATAATAATTTCCTATCTATTCATAGTAGAGACACTTAGAAAAATAATGTTGGGTCAACGAACGGCTCTGTTTCGATGGTTGTGGTAGGAAAACTTTCCCTACTTGAATATTTCATAAGTAGAAGATAGAATCGAACCCTTATGCCAAATGAGGGTAAAACTTTTTCGTTTTATTGGAACACACCTATTTTATGATGCACTATTATTTAACTCTTGCGAGTACCTGTCTTTAATTTCGTCGATAGATTCATATCCACCCCCAATATTCTTATTATTCCATTTCATCATTATCTAAAAATACATTTTTGTCGTTAAGTAAACATTACTCAGCTAAGTAGACTCACTGTTAGTAAAACGTTTTTATACCTGTAGTTTAACTATGTATAATAAATAATTAAAAAGGTATAAAAAATACATTAACATAAAAATGGAATTAAATCGATCGGTCTAAACTATGACACTACTGTATGAAAATATGCAAGTAAGCCAATACTAGCAAATACTGCAAGCCATACTGAAAATCACTGATGACTCTGAAATACGATAATTCAGTTGAAAATAAAGCTAAGCATTTGTTTTTCTTTTCGGAAAGCTAATAACATTCTGCGTCAAATGACCCCTCTTTGAGATATTTGTCCCTTTTTGAAGAGGAAATACCGCGTGATAATTAAAAAAAAATCGAATTTTGTACATTAACTTCAAAATCGTGTTATCAGCTGGGGAAGTTGTGTCAAGAATCCAAAATTTCGAGAACCTGAAGATATTTTTGGATTTACTGGCCTAAATTGAAGATAGGATTTCAACAATTAGGTTCTGTAAAATCCAGATTCATGCGAAAGATTTCCCAGGTGATGACACGTGTTGAAGTCAAACTAGAAAATGTGAGAAATTGTTGATTTTTTTTTTAACTTCTCAGGTGATATATCTTCTATAAAAAGTCACAAATATCTCTATTGGTGGTCATTCGGCGTGAAATTTCGAAAGCTTTCTAACCATTTAAAGAAAAATGTCTAACGTTATTTTCCGACCGAGTTATCGTATTTAAGAGGATCAGTCATAGGACATTGTTCGGATATCCGAAATGAAAGAATATATTTGATATTTTTTACTTCGAAAAATGTTAAATTTTGAATGTTTTTTTTTTGCAGATAAAGAAGGATTGAGGCGAGTATCGGACCCCAGTGCAGCTGCTGGCCACTGCACAAGATTAGACATAAGACTCTTGTGCGTGTGACAGCGGCTATGATGGGGCTTCCATAAGGCAGCTTGAAATTCAAAGAAGAAACGAGATATGTCTGAAAGTAAAAGAAGAAGGAACTTTGAACGGAAACTACATAAGTACATTTTGTGGAGAAGCAAGACTTATGAAGACCTACACCCATATCGCTTACGGAAATCGATTGATTCTATACCTTCTCAAACAGAGATTATTTTTACTTATCGCAAAGGACATGAACCAAATACTACTTATAACCATTGATTACTACCCAATAGTGTTGTCCAAAAATGCATTGGAAATTTTTTTTCTCGAATTTTTATGAATAACGCCCGGAAATTTGTTTAAATCCACACAAAAATAAATTCATTAAAAAAAAAATTATATTCAGAGGTGGCGTAAGCTCCATGAAGTTTAACACGTATTTTCCATAAGAAAAACAGACGTTTTTGTAAATTTTATGCAGAATCCTAAATATTAGCTGAATCGAGTTGAAACTAAACATTTTTCTTCACAATAAGCCATAGAATATGAATAAAAAATTACTTTTCAAATATGATCCCCATAAGTCTGTTCTATAGAGTACCAAAAAAGCCCCATAAGTGAAAAAAATATGTTTTGCGAGTTTTTGGCGCTAATTATGATTTTTTTGCGGTTTTTTAAATGCAAATTGTTTCTAATATATAAGACACTACTTTATACTGATAATTAGATGTAGGCATGAATTTTTCAAACAATTTATTATTGTTTATAACTATCTTCTCTTAGATAAGTGCTAAAAAGTTGCGTTTTTTTTCTGAACTCTTAAACTTTTTGTCCACTTTTCACTTATTGAAGTAATAATAAATAAATTTAACAAACATTCTCATTCAAACATCTTATTATTGTTTATAACTATATTCACTTAGAGTAATGCTAGAAGGTTGATTTTTTTGGAAATTTTTAGTTTTGCTTTGACTTTTTAATTATTAACAAATAATAAGTCAACCTCAACAAGAATCATTTTTTAAATTGTTTGCTCTTTTCCCAATGGTTTGAAAATATATTCACGAAAAAGAAAGAGATTGTTTAAAATATGTTTCTCCCTAATGTTTATTTATCATTTTTTCAGAACTAAAAAGGCAAAGCAAAGTTGAACATTCCAGAAGAAGCCACAACTTTCTAGCACTTCTCTGAGAGAAAAGTGTTATAAACAATAATAAATTGTTTAGTCAACTATTTTTATTACCTTGCATCAGTTATTACCTAACAAAGTAAAAAATGGGCAAAAAGTTAAAAATTTCAACAATAAAAAACCGCAAGTATCTGGCATTAATATAGATAAAAATAGTTATTAACAATAATAATTTGTTTAAACAATTACTTTTGCTTAACTTAAATAATTATTAAGTCACTCCAAGCAAAAAATAGACAAATAGTTGACAATTAATAAAAAACCTCAACTTTCTACCATTAGGCAAAGAGAATATTATTACAATGATAATAAATTATTTAAACAATTATTTTTGTTAACTTGAATTAATTATTACTTTACTCCAATTGAAAAATGGACAAAATTTCAACAAATTCATAAAAAAACCGCAACTATCTAGTATTAATATAGAAGAAGATAGCTATAGACAATAATAATTTGTTTAAACAATTATTTTTGCTATATTGAATTGAATAATAACTCCCTCCAAGTGAAAAGTGAAGAAAAAGTTGAAAATTTCAGATAAAACCGCAATTTCTAGCATTATTCAAAGATAATATTGTTAACAATAATAATCAATTGTTTAAAAAATTATTTTCTCCAATTGAAAATTGGACAAAAAGTGGATAATTTTTTAAAAAGCCGCTATCATTCGAAGAGAAAATTGCTAAAAACAATAATAAATTGTTCAAGCAATTTATTTAATAATTTGTTTAAACAATTATTTTTGCTATATTGAATTGAATATTAACTCGCTCCAAGTGAAAAGTGAAGAAAAAGTTGGAAATTTCAGATAAAACCGCAATTTCTAGCATTATTTAAAGATAATATTGTTAACAATAATAATAAATTGTTTAAACAATTATTTTCTCTAATTTAAAACTGGACAAAAAGTGGAAAATTTTTGAAAAAACCGCGACCATTCTATGAGAAAATTTCTGAAAACAATAATAAATTGTTCAAACAATTTTTGTCAACATCTAGTTATCAGTATAATGTTTAATTGTATTTTACGGCTAATTGTGTAGAAAATGTTGAGTTTTAACTCGATTCGGCTCATATCAAGGATTCTGAATAAAATTTACAAAAACGTCTTTTTTTCTTATGGAAAATACGTATTAAACTTTGTGGGGCTTGCAAAAGAGCGTCTATGGATTACATTTTTTAATTTTTGTCATTTTCTAATTTTTATATAAATAAACAAAGAGCGAAAATGAGACATTTTTTAATTATTACTTTTTATCTTGAAATCAATGTCTTAATTAATCCCATTCTCGACGAAAATAAATGTCGAAGTATCCGAAGAATATAAATAATTTACAGGATATTGAATCTAATTGTTATAAACAAATTATATTAACAAAATGTCAACATATTGGACGTTATGCTTGCAAAGTATATTTGTAACTTGAAATTGCTTGATTTTATCAACAGGATCATGTTTGATCATGAAAATTTGTTGTATGGTATAATTTGTTTATTTCATAAACAAATTATGTAAACAAGTGCATACTTTAGGCGTTTATTGGCAGAAAGTAATCGTTTTTCTTTCTTAGTACCTTTAAATTATATAAGTGGTTTATATATATATATATATATATATATATATAATTATATAAGTGATTAAGATTGTTTATTTGATATTATTTGTTTATTTTATAAACAAATGCATAGTTTGAGCATTCATAGATAGAAAGTGATCGTTTTTCTTTCTAATCGTCTTCAGATTACATAAGCGGTGATATTTAGTGACGAAGAATTGTCAATCGACCTTATTTGTTTTTGTTATGAACAAATTTTATAAACAAATGCATAGTTTGACCATTTATAGATAGAAAGCGATCGTTTATTTTTCTCATCGTCTTCAAATTACAAAAGCGGTGATATTTAGTGACGAAGAATTGTCAATCGACATTATTTGTTTTTGTTATGAACAAATTTTATAAACAAAATGCATAGTTTGACCATTTATACATAGAAAGCGATCGTTTATTTTTCTAATCGTCTTCAAATTATATGAGTGGTGATATTTAGTGACGAAGAATTGTCAATCGATATTATTTGTTTATGTCATAAACAAATTTAATGAAAAAAATGCATAGTTTGGCCATTTATAAATAGAAAGTGATCATTTTTTACTATCGCCTTTAATTTATTCAATCATTTAATAATTTCAGGATTCATTTCAAGTTCATTCTTGTTCCACTTTGAAGATACTTTGAAGACGATTAGAAAAAAAACGATCACTTTCTATCTATAAATGGTCTACTATGCATTTGTTTATTAAATTTTTTTGTGACATAAACAAATAATATAGATTGACAATTCTTCGTTACTAAATATCACCACTCATGTAATTTCGAGACGATTAGAAAGAAAAACGGTCACTTTCTGTCCATAAAAGCTCAAACTATGCATTTGTTTATAAAATTTTTGTTTATAACATAAATAATATCGATTGACAATTCTTCATCACTAGACATCACCACTTTTGTAATTTAAAGACGATTAGAAAGAAAAACTATTACTTTCTGTCTATATATGACCAAACTATGCATTTGTTTATCAAATTTGTTTATAGAAAAAATTATATCGATTGACAATTCTTGGTCACTAAATATCACCACTTATGTAATTTGAAGATGATTATAAAGAAAAACGATCACTTTCTATCTATAAAAGCTCAAACTATGCATTTGTTTATAAAATTTGTTTATAACACAAATAATATCGCTTGAAAATTCTTCATCACTAGACATCACCACTTTTGTAATTTAAAGACGATTAGAAAGAAAAACTATTACTTTCTGTCTCTAAATGACCAAACTATGCATTTGTTCATAAAATTTGTTTATAACATAAATAATATCGATTGACAATTCTTCATCACTAGACATCACCACTTTTGTAATTTAAAGACGATTAGAAAGAAGAACTATTACTTTCTATCTATAAATGCTCAAACTATGCATTTGTTTATAACATTTGTTAATGGCATAAACAACTGATATCGATTGACAATTCCTCATCACTAAAAATCATCACTTTTTTAATTTAAAGACGATTAGAAAGAAAAAATATTACTTTCTGTCTATAAATGACCGAACTATGAATTTGTTTATAAAATTTGTTTATAACATAAATAATATCGATTGACAATTCTTCATCACTAGACATCACCACTTTTGTAATTGAAAGACGATTAGAAAGAAAAACTATTACTTTCTGTCTATGAATGACCAAACTATGCATTTGTTTATAAAATTTATTTATAAAAAAAATAATATCGATTGACAATTCTTTGTCACTAAATATCACCACTCATGTAATTTGAAGACAATTTGAAAGAAAAACGATCACTTTCTATCTATAAATACTCAAAATATGCATTTGTTTAAAAAAAAATTGTTTATAACATAAACAAATAATATCGATTGACAATTCTTCATCACTAAATATCACCACTTTTGTAATTTAAAGACGATGAGAAAAAAACTATTACTTTATGTCTATAAATGACCAAACTATGCATTTGTTTATAAAATTTGTTTATAAAAAAAAATAATATCGTATGATCAATCTTAATCACTCAATATTTCATATATTTATATAATTTGAAGGTATTAAGAAAGAAAAACGTTTACTTTTTGCCAATAAACGTCTAAAGTATGCATTTGTTTACATCATTTGTTTATAAAATAAACAAATTATACCATACAACAAATTTTCATGATCAAACGTGATTCTGTTGATAAAATCAAGTAATTTGAACATACAAATATACTTTGCAACCAAAATGTCCAATATCTTGACATTTTGTTAATATAATTTGTTTATAACAGGGAAAATAATTGTTTAAACAATTTATTATTATCGTTAAAAATATTATCTTTGAATAATGCTAGAAATTGCGTTTTTTTTTTAAATTTTCAACTTATTCTTCACTTTTTACTTGGAGTGAGTTAATATTCAATTCAATATAGCAAAAATAATTGTTTAAACAAATTATTATTGTCTATAGCTATCTTCTTCTATATTAATACTAGACAATTGTGGGTTTTTTTCTGTATTTGTGAATTTTTGTCCACTTTCCAATTAGAATGAAGTAATAATCAATTCAAGTTAACAACAATGATTTTTTGAACAATTTATTATTATTGTTAATAATATTCTCTTTGCCTAATGGTAGAAAGTTGAGGTTTTTTTAGATTTTCAACTATTTGTCTATTTTTCACTTGGAGTGACTCAATAATTATTCAAGTTAGGCAAAAGTAAGTTTAAACACATTATTATTGTTAATAACTATCTTCATCTATATGAATGCCAGATACTTGCGGTTTTTTGTTGTTGAAATTTTTAACTTTTTGCCCATTTTTTACTTTGTTAGGTAATAACTGATGCAAGTTAATAAAAATAGTTGTCTAAACAATTTATTTTTGTTTATAACACTTTTCTCTCAGATAAGTGCTGGAAAGTTGCGATTTCTTCTGGAATGTTCAACTTTGCTTTGCCTTTTTAGTTATGAACAAATGATAAATAAACATGAGAGAGAAACATATTTTAAACAATCTCTTTCTTTTTCGTGAATATATTTTGCTGGAGGGGGGCTGATATCAAAATGTTTTTAATCCCAAATTTTTCTTTTACGCTTTGCAATAAAATTCTTGTTGTAATTTAAAACAAAACTTTTACAACTCATTTACACACTTAGTTCTCTTAATTATTCCATTGCTTGTTTTTGTCTCTTGTGTGAGATAGCTTCTTTGTTTAAGTTAATTTTTTTTAAACAATGGGAAAAGAGCAAAAATAGTTCACTTAAAAAAGTAAAATACTATTTAAAAAATGATTCTTGTTGAGGTTGACTTATTATTTGTTCATAATTAAAAAGTCAAAGCAAAGCTAAAGATTTCAGAAAAAATCAACTTTCTAGCATTACTCTGAGAGAATGTAGCTATAAACAATAATCAATTGTTTAAATGAGAATGTTTGTTAAATTATATTAATTATTACCTCAATAAGTGAAAAGTAGACAAAAAGTTTAAGAGTTCAGAAAAAACCGCAATTTTTTAGCACTTATCTAAGAGAAGATAGTTATAAACAATGATAAAATGTTTGAAAAACTATTTTTGTTAACTTGCATTATTTATTACATTACTGAGTAAAACATGGGTAAAAAGTTAAACATTTCAGGAGAAAGCGCAACTATATTGCATTAATGAAGAAGAAGATAGTTATAAACAATAATAATATAACCGTTATAATAATACCTGCAACTTTCTTGCATTATTTTAGTTGAATATTATTAATAATAATAAATTGTTTGAACAAATAATTTTGCCAACTTTAATGAAGTATTAACCTCTTTCTAATCTTAAACAATAAGAAAATCCTTCTCAAATTTTATTTATTATTATCAATACTATTTTTATTATACTTTCAAGTTAAATATGATGGATTTAATTCAATTTGATTGATGACATAATATATATAAAAAATAGGTTTATTATTTTTATCTTTTTGAGAATGCAAATTTCAATTTAATATTTAATAATTTCCTGCCAAAACGGACACTTTTTCAATTGAAGTAATGAATCTTTAAACAACAAATGACTTTTTAACAAAGGAGTTCAACTTTTAACCAAGTAGTCGGATTTTCAACCAAAAAAGATAAATACTCAATTAAATGTGTAATAGTTAATATATAAATCCAAAAAGAATTCAATTTTAAATCAAAAACAATTAAATTCATAGAAAAGAAGAATTTTCGACAAAATAGTTGAATCTTCATTGAAAATGATAAATTTTCAACCAAGTAGATCATCTTTCTGTCAAAAAAGACGAATTTTAAACAAAAATATTTACATTTTTGACCAAAGAGATAAATATTGAATTAAAATAATGAATCTTCAACCAAAAAAGTAGATTTTTAACAAAGTAGTTCCAATTTTAACGAACTACTTGAATTTTTAAATAAAAAAGATGAATTTTCAATGTAAAGTATAAGAGTTGATGTCAACAAAATTAATAAATTTAAAATCGCAAAGAGTTGAATTAATTAATTAATAAGTCAAAAAGTTGCAATTTTATTCAGATAGGTGGAATCCTACCAAAAGACATGAATTTCCAAATCAAAAAGACGAATTTTCAACAAAATTGTTGAATGTTGAAACAAAAAAGATTTTTCAGTATAGAAAGAAAAATAGTTTTGAGCGAACCCGTGGAGAAATTGCCCAATTTGATCCTGATTCCCGACGTGGCCCCGATCAGGTTAGCTCAATGCGGCCCTGATCATGGCTACTGTTGTGGTCCAGGTCGGGCTACCCTCTGTAAATCAGAAAAAACTAAAAAAAGTTCAAATTCATTTGAGCAAAATGTCTAAAAATGTATCTTTACGGACGAATTAAATTAGTTAATAAATACACAATTATCAAGTTAGTATTAATTACTTTAGGTATTTTTTTAATCTGTTTAGAGTTTATACTGATTTAGATTTGAATTTGCCGCGCTAATCTCGAATGTATTCGATTAGTCTTCCATTCAATTATTTGGCAACGAACGGACGGAAGGAAAATAACTTTGTAAAAGTGATGAACAGTGAACAGATAAAGTAATTTGGATAAATCGCTTCAAATAATTCTCAATTCACGTCGTTAATTATTTACGCAAAGTTTTTAGACCGGGGTGAGGTGTTCATATCAAACTAGAATCATCCAGCTCTCTAGGATTTCGGACAGTGAACTTCGAGAAAGCGTCGACATTTTGTAGATCATTTATTGTGCCTCTTTGCGTGAAAGTGTTAAATAGATTGAGAATTGGGATACAGAATTGGGACCAATTGTAAAAAAAGATCCCACTCTTATTTTTAGAATGCTATAAATTTACGTATACGTAGATTTAATGCTGTAACTTTTCGGCATTATAACCTCACTTTTTTATTCTTTGTTCCACGCAGCCTTATCCTACTCCTTGTGCAGTCTGCAACGGCGTAACGTTCTTCCCTTAGTGATTATAGTTTCTATGTGCAAAATTTTCTCACCAGAGCGCGTTGCACGCGCCACGCTCTACGAAAGGATTGTGTCCATTGTGCTGAACGGTGATTTTCTAAAAAGATGTAATGAATAATTTATTATAATGAGTAAATATGGTGCGTTTAAGTGATTTGGTAAGATTCCTATATTTGATATTGACCATAATGTCAATGTCAAAGTGAAAATTCAATGGACACTCGTGTATTGTGCCGAACTGTAAGTCAGATTATAGTTCACAATCTGTACACGAAAATGAAAAAATTCACTTTTTTCGGTTCCTTCGGGAAAAGAAAACGTCGAGAAATGGCAAAAAGCGATATTGAGAAAAGATTTTATTTTAAAAAACGACGTACGAAATAAAGACGAAGCGTGTGTTTTTTTTTAAATTTGTATATTCGGTAGCTTTTTTTTCCTTAAAAAATTCCCTAAAATCCTACACGTTGGGTTTAGTTAGAAAGAAATAGTTCAAAAAATAGGTAGTTTGTAATGAAAACTTGTTTTATCTATAATTCATAAAATATTTAATTTTAACAAAAATAAAGGAGAAGTATTATATGGAATCCGTCAAATTCTTTATCAAAATAAAAATTCTGCATTATTAAACAAAATTCATAAATTTCAATTTCATTCACAGTTAGATAAATAAAGCTAAATAAATAAATAATTCCTAAAATTCTGTTTATGTTGAAGTATCTTTCATCTTTTGCACTGTAGGATTTTGTCGTACAATGCCTTGTTAATTTTGAGACCTTCATTTTTACTGTTGAATGACAGGTTGATCCATCTTTTGATAACCTTCAGTTAAATTTATAGCATAAGATTTAACATGCGTTAAACTTATCTGGAATTTATCAGAAGGTGGGTCAATCAAACCTGAATTAAAAAAAGAATTATGTTTTTGATAGAGCAGTTTCGTAATCTAAAGTTTTTATTTCATCTTTTCCGAACCTTAATATTTTAAATATATGAATATTATGTATAGAAAAATCAGCTGAGCAATTCCATTTCAAATCATCCGAAGAATTTCAGCTATTGTTAGTAATTTTGATGCAAATTTTAGAATTTGTTCCCTCAGGTGTTGAAAGAAAAAATCAACAATTTTTTTTTGAAAAATTAAAAAAACTTAGAAGATATTCAAAATTGAAAATTTTGGTCCTGTTTTCCTTAACTGTTTATAGCATTGGTGATTTTAGCGATATTTAGGTCTATTTTTTGTAAATTATTCGTAATAGGACGCAGTTTTGAAAATATATTTTTGGAAAAAAGAATTCAAAAACTTCTTTGATTTTTCAAAAACTAATTTTGAATCTGAATTTCTGAAAAAATAAACAATTTTTATTTTCTTCATTTTTTATGTAGATGGCTTCCAATGTCCTCTACAAGTCCTGTAAATATCAAAATGGGATCTCCCTTAGTTTTCGAGAAATGATTAAAAACGTACGCCAAAACCACGAAGGAATAGTGAATAGACTATTCCTTCGTTGCCAAAAAGACATTGTAAGCTATCTATATATAAAAAATGAAGAAAATGACGTGTTTTTTTTCAGAAATTCAGTTTCAAAATTAGTTTTTTAAAAATCCAAGAAGTTTTTGAAATTTTTCTCTTCAGAAAATATTTTTCCAAAACTGCATCCTATTACGAATAATTTATAAAAAATAGACCTCAATATCAATAAAATCACCAAAGTTATGAAAGTTTAAGAAAAAAAGGACAAAAATTTTCAATTCTGAATATCTCCTAAGCTTTTTTATTGAAAAAAAATTATTTTGGGGTTTTTGTTTCAACACTTAAGAGAACGGATTCTAGAATTTTTATAAAAATGACTAACAATAGCTGAAATTCTTCAGATGATTTGACATGGAATTGCTCAGCTTCAAAAAGGTAACGATGAATTGTTGTATAGATATTTCGTTTCTCAAATTTTATATCAGAAAATGTATATCATATTTTATTACAATTGGAATGTTTGTTAATTTTCATGTGGGTTTTAACATTAATATTTGATAAACAAATTTAAATTATAAGATAGAATATTACTGGTTACAATGAATGTGTATTGCCGATCCAGCAATTCTTTTGACCTAATTCTAAACGATTTAATTCCATTCAAAACAAAATTTTATTTTCAATGCAAAGAACATGCAAATGAAGCTGTGGATGTATTAGCATATATACTTCAATTTTATTCACAAATAAGGATGAGGCAATTTGTAAAACAGGAAATGGCTGAAATGAAAAAAATTAGAGTCTTGAAGAAAAAGCAGCCAAGCTTTGCGACACTTGAATAGACTTGAAATTAATACATGGCACTGGAATTCAAATTATTACATGTCAAATTAATAATGAATATGTTTTGTTATATTTTCAAATTTTTAATAAAGTATATATAAATTTTCCTTTATATGCGTTTTTATGGAGAACACAGGGCTTAACCATTTTTTTTTCCATTTCATTCGTATGGAGCTGAAAAAAAATAAAATGGAGAATATTTCTGTTTAGAAGCTTAAGCTTTTTTTCTTTTTTTTCTAGATATTTTTAGTTTTATGGGGATAATATACAAACTATTTTGTTCAATGTATCAAGAAATTCTCACTGCCTATCGACTGTATACATTTTACGTAATTTCATGTGTTCTTTTTCTATTTTATATTAATTGATTAATGGAGAAGGTGTATTTTATGTTCTAGAATCATTTTAGAAAATTTGTTTCGCCTCATATTGTTCAAAAACTTAATTATTTTTAATTTGTAAATATTTGTCTATTAGTATAATGAACTTTTAAAGCGTGCCGCGTGCAGCGCCACTCTGGTGAGGAAATCTCGCACATACAAACTATAATCACTAAGGAACCGCCATTTTTTTAAGACGGATAGGGCTGGTTCCACGTGCCAAACAAATTTTCAATCAAATGATCGAATTTTGAAACAAAAAAGATTGAAGCTCAATCAAATATTAGAATTTTCAAGAAGAAAAACCAATGTTTTAGAAACCACTTGATTTTTGATCAAAAAAGTTAATTTACAACCAAGTAAGCTAACTTTTCTACCATGAAAGCTGAACATTTAACAAAAGAGTAAAGTTTTTAAGCTAAAATAAAATAGATTAATTTTTAACAAGATAGTTGAATTATCAACCAAAAAGTTGAACTGTCAACAAAAACGAATAATTTCCTACCCAGAAAGAAATTATTTACTTTGATGACTTTTCAGAATTTTAATGTATAGAATTCCTGAAAATGAAAACAAGAATCCAACGACCAAATTTGGACAATCACCATAAAATTCTCCTATTGTAATTTAAAAAAAAAACTTTTCCTTAAAAAAACAGAAGTTAGGGGATTTGGTTGGTTGCCTTTTCATTTTTCTTTCCCCTTTTTTATTCTTGTCCAAAGAATTTTTTTTTTCAGGAAAAGTTTTTTTTTTTTTAATTACAATAGCAATAGGAGCATTTTATGGTGGTTTTCCAAATATTGTCGTTGGATTCTTGTTTTTATTTTCAGGAATTCTATACATTAACTTGAGTATTGGACGTTAAATAGGATTTCAAATTCGATTTTAATCTAATTTAAAATTCTTAAATTTTAATTCCAGAATTTTGCAGTAAATTGTTTGAAATCTTTTAGAGTCTTTTCTCTAGTCTAAAAGTAAAATATCAGTCGGAGGATACCCAGATATATTTTTCTATTGCCTAAAAATGACAAAAGTGATTAAAATTTTTTTAATACTTGATTCATTAAATTTATGTTTTTCGGAGGAATAGGATTAGGAATGTCAATGTATGCATTAAATTACTTGAAAAATGTAGATTTATTATTGATTTTTGAAAATTCTTACAAGTTTGAGTTTAATCGTCAATATTATTATTATTTGAAGTTATCGGTTATGCATAAGTTAATATCAAACTTGATAACGAAATGTGATATATTTACTTATTAATTTTGTGAATTATATTCCTAAACATTCATTAAAATTGCAAAAAAAATTATATATTTTTTCAGTGAAAAATTCTCTTATGTTTAGAAAAGCAGATCGAGATAATAAAACCTTGGAAAATCAGAAAGAATTTATTATATAGAAATAAATATGAACCAATTAAAGATTTGATTGATGTTTGTGACTTGACGATTTTATTTAGTCAAGAAAAAGCAAAAGTCTCACTCTCATCCAATCTAATTCATATTTGCCGCAGAACGCAAATATTTATTTTAATTCATGACGTCCATTCTGAACATCTTTTACTTACATTATTCACTAACAAATATAATTTTTTTTTTACTTTTTTCAGTTAAAAAAATTAATTTTCAACAAAAAAAACGGATTTTCAACAAAAAAGTTGAATTTTCAACCAAAGTTATGTTTCAATTAAAACTATGAATCTTCAACTAAGTTGTGTAATTAAAAAAAAAGTTCAAGTAAAATGATGAATATTTAACTGGAACACTTGAATTTTCAACCAAAAGGATGAATTTTTAAACCACAGGATTAATTTTCATCTGAAAAGAATTATTTTCTACAAAAAATAAAATTTTTCAGCAAAATACATGAATTTTTGACGAAATAGTTTAATTTTTGATTAAAGAAGACACATTTCCAACCAAAGAGTTGAATTTTGAACTAAAAAAATAATAATTTTCAACCGAAAATGGAATAGAAAAATTTTTAGTGGAAAAAAAAATTAATTTTAAACCAAACATAAGAGTTTTCAACTAAAACAATAAATATTCAACTGAAATAGTTAAATTTTCAAGCAAAACAATTAATTTTTAATAAAAAAAAAATTGTCCGAAATTTAACCGAACGAACGAAGTGATGAATTTTCAAATAAAATTGTAAATATTTAATTCAAATAGTTGAATTTTAAACAAGAAAGATGAATTTTTTACTGAAATGATGAATCTTTAACTAGAATAATTGAGGCACCGGATTGCAGAACTGCCTGTGCTCTCGGTCCGTCTCGGCCTAGTAGGCAGTAGAGTGGGGAGCGCCACTGAACGCGTTGATCGAGGGAAAAAATCAATTTAAAACGCAATAATCAACTTGTCATTTTTCTGTTAATAATTGACGAATCGAGTTGATTTTTGCGTAGAAACATTCCCTAG
>CAKNYM010053911.1:79218-115178 GCA_932195095.1 Andricus curvator | reverse complement strand
CATTTTGACCGATTTTTAAATTAATTTTGGAATTTTCTAATATTTAGTTTATTCATTGTTAATAATACGTTAAATGAACAATTTCACCAAACTATTGGATCTGTGAGAAGCGCACAAGTCTAGGGAATGTTTCTACGCAAAAATCAACTCGATTCGTCAATTATTACCAGAAAAATGACAAGTTGATTATTGCGTTTTAAATTGATTTTTTTTCTACTAGGCCGAGACGGACCGAGCGCACAGGCAGTTCTGCAATCCGGTGCCTCAATTGCATTTTTGACGAAGAAGAATAATTTTCAACCAAGAAAAAATTAGTTTTTAGCAAAAGTGTTTTGCTTTCAACCAAATGATTTTATTTCCTACCTGAAAGATAAATTTTCAACTAAAATGAAAAGTATTCAATTGGAATAATTTGATTTTTAACCAAAGAGAAGAATTTTTAAACAAGAAAATTAATTTTCAAAAAAAAAAGATAATTCTCTACCAAAAAAATTGATTTTTTAGCAAAATACATGAATTTTCAATTAAAAAAGAAAGAATATCAACCAAATTGTTGAATTTTGAACTAGAAAAGCTCAATTTTTAAATGAAAATTGAACAGTTCAATTTTCAGTTAAAGAAATTAATTTTCAACCAAAAAGATTAATTTTTTACAAAAAAAGACAATTTTTCCACAAAGTACATGAATTTTCAAACAAATAGTTTAATTTTTAAATACAAAACATCGATTTTAAACCAAATAAATGAAGTTTCACCAAAAAAAGATCAATTGATTTTCACCAGAGATTAATTTTAAAATAAAATGATGAATCTTCCAAGTGAGAATGATAGTGGGGCAGAGAGTGACAAATTAACAAGTGCAATTGTTAATATCCGTACGATATTAGAAGATGAGGAAGAATCTTAATAGCTTTACTCTCAGATAATTTTAATTGTTCTGTACCTGAAATATTTAAAATAATTTATTTAATAAATTGTATCTTTTTATACAAAATTATAGACAATGAAATGAATAATTTGATGAAAAAACTTCACCTCATTGGCAAATTTGTTGATGACAGCACTCTCAGCTCACGGAAATTAATACCAAACATTTATTCAATTTTTTAAATCAACATATTGCTTAAAATGTGTTGCCTCGAAAAAGAGTAAATAAACGTTTTCAAATAATTCCCGCGAGACGAAAGTGCTGCCATCAACTTGCCACTTCATGACCTCAAAATCCTAATACCGATTGGCCCGATTGGGAACGATTGAAACTTTGCAACACTCAATCATTTCCAATCGTGCACACACGATTAAGAAACACGATCAGAAACAATTTAAATTTCTTTCTATCGTGCTGAATTGTTTTCAATTAATTATTTCTAGAAGGGCTGTTTTGATTAGAAATATAGTAAGAAATTATATTGTAAACGGGAAGAGAGGGATAGGAGAAACATTCGCCTCACAATTTCTACTGATCTCCTGAGAGATCTTTCTGACCATATATGGAGTAGAACATTTTATTCACTTATTAAAAATTTGTCACTATCAACAACAACCGGTCAGTTATCAAGTCACTTGCTCGGTGAGCAATCTCATTTCTATCTTAGCCTGACTAAGGTCAGCAGCCTTGACGACAGGTGGCGCCACGATGCCGTTTTTTGTAGGGATATAACTCCCTATGAGTTCTGTAGCGCTCACGATAGCAGTTCAGATCTCTGCCTTACCAAGCGTTCCGTATACGGGGAAATATCTTTGCGTATACCATACTATAGAACCATAGGGATCTACCATACCAAGCACTTGGAATATCCGCTCGCGAGTGAGTTCAACTCTAGCGTTTTCCGACTCTTAGTTCCCGCGTCGGCTCGCTCCCTTGAATCTTTTTTCAATTGTTATTTTTGTCTCTGAGTCGAAATGTAAGGTAATTTGGAAATCTGTTTTTTAATTGTGAATCTTTTTCAGGCTTTTTTAGCATAACACATTTTTTCATAGGAAAATAGATTTCTGTTCGATCTTAAATAAAAAATTTATCTTTTTTTTTAAATGAAATATCAACTATTTGCTTCAAAATTGACATTTTTTACTTAAAAATTCAACTACTTGTTTGAAAATTTATGTACTTGGTGGAAAATTGGTCTTTTTTATAGAACATTAATCTTGATGGTTGAAAATGCCTTTCTTCATAAAAATTTTAACCATCGCAGTTGAAGATTCATCATTTTAGTTGAAAATTCATCAGTTTTGTTGAAAATCAATTTCTTCAACTGAAAATTCAACTGTTCCATTTTTAGTTGAAAATTAATCTTTCCTCGTTCGAAATTGAACAGTTTGAATGAAAATTGATCTATTTTAATAGAGAATTCAACTATATTGTTGAAAATACACGTATTTTGTTAAAACATTGATTTTTTAAATAGAAAGTTATCTTTTTCTTTGAAAGTTACTCTTCTTATCTGAAAATTCTTCTTGTCGGTTGAAAATTCAAGCATTCCAGTTAAATATTTAGCATTTTAGTAGAGAATAAATCTTTTTGGTTGGAAATGAAATTACTTGATTACAAGTTGAACTCTTTTGTTGAACATTATTTGAACTTTTTATTTTACCTTTTTAATTATTCAAAATTATTTTTTAGTTTAAAATTCGTCTTCTTCAGTAGAAATCAATCTTCTTGGTTGAAAATTCATCTTTTTGGTCAAGAATTAAATTATTTCATTTGAATATTCATCATGCTAGTTGCGAATTGATCTTTTTGGATTGAAATTCAACTATTGTAGTCGAAGATTTACCATTTTAATCTTGAATGAACGATGTCAAATTCTTTAAATTCAAAGACCTTTTAGGTCTTCAAATTTTAAAGCTTTAAAACTAAGTAGTTTCTCGTGTTGATTGTTTTGCATTTTATTTTATTTTTTTGCATAAAAAATCAAACCCTTTGAAACAATATTCAGGCCTTTAAAAATTTAAAAAAAAAATAAAAAAATATTTGATAAATTTTCAGAAACTTTTCCAAGTTTTAAAATAATTTTACTCTATTAAAAACCACTAAAATGCCTTAATATAATTTTAACTGACTCAAATTTTGAAAAATTTTTTTAGAAAATCATTTAAAATGTAAAAAAAATTCTTTAAAATCTTCTCAATTTTTCCAGGAATTAAAAAAAAAATTGTTTCTTCTGTTGAACCCTTTCTAAATACTTTTAGAGCTTCTAAAGTTTTTTTTAATCTTTAAAAATCAACAAATTTGTCAAATCTTTTAAAGTTCAAGATTTTTTTGGAATTTCTTCGAATCTTTTCAATATTTTTTAAATTTACTCGATTTATTTTTTATTTTTTAATCTTACCAAATTGAAACATTTTGCTTTAAAATCTTCTATACTCTTTTTTTTTTGTGGGTGTGGTAAGCCCACATTGGTAGTAAATATCCACCTAGAAACACTACCCGAATCGGGTAGTGAGGCAATGAACTTTCGAGTTCGAACTGCTAATCTATGTATGTATGTATACTCTTTTTTGAAATTTCAGGAAATCGTTTGAAATATTTTGAAATCTCTTTCAATTTTCTCTCAAAATTTATTTTTCAAAATAAAAATGAATTTAAAATTTTCATACGAATTTCAAGAAAATTATTTTTTTTAAACTCTTCAGAATTTCTAAACCTTCTAATTTTTTAAAATTATTCAAATTTTTCATGTTTTAAATCTGTTTAAATATTCTCTTAAAACAAAGTTTTCAAAATAAGAAATCATTGCAATTTTTCCTAGGAACCTAAGAAATTTTTTCCATTTTCTTAAAACCTTACAAAATTTTTAAAATATCTTTACAAGTTGTAATTATTTTTGAATCGTTTCAAAACTTCCAAATATCTCTTAAACTCACTCATGAAAAACTTTAGCTGAATTAATAATGCCCTTTAGATGAATCAAGAATAACTTTAATCAAATATTTGTCGCACTAATATAACCCAAAAACTGAATAAAACATGCATTAAAACTTTAGATAAAAGAAAATATCTGACTGGAAACAAAAATGATTTAAAAAACAGACCTTATTTTAGCTAGAACAGCAAACACTTGCACCTAAAATCGAGTACTTAATGTCCTTTAATTAGATTGCTTTTCACTTAATGGTGAAGAAAAGGAAAAAAAACATAATTCCTTTTTGCACTTTAGCCACTTTCTTTTGAAGAACTCATGTACCTTTCGGGTGGTACACCTTTAGTATTTCTTCCAGAACTCCTGAGCTTTAAAAATTCACTTCCTTTTTCTAGATCTGCAGTATTTGAGTTAGGAACTGCATTCTCCTTTTCCATGCTGAAATCCTTTGACGAATCGATGTCGTTTTCATCCGTAGTGCTTAAATTCGAAGATCCATTCTCCTCTTCATCATTGAACTGCTTCAAATTTATTTCGTCTGCATCATCATCAAAATATTCTGTTTGTAGAAACAAGACTTCCACTGGTTGTGATTTCTTCAGATGACCCTTCCTTAATTGCTTAATTTTGTATTCTGTAACTGCAGAGAGTCCTTTGTTACCTGAGTCCTTATCCTTTCGACTGTGTAGGTGTGGCTGCTCGGGTAGTTTGCACAGAGATCGCTGCCAAATTTCATTTCCCTTTTCAAACGGCTCGTTTACTGCTGCACAGGCCCTTTCAATTTTCGTTGGCCCTGATGTTTCTATCCTCACTTTGTATAGATCCGGGGATAACTTTGCCGTAGCCATCACTTTATTGTTCCTAATATTTATGACACTGCAACCGTTATCCTGAAAGATTACTTGATGACCCTTTTGAGCCAACTTTTTCACTGAAAGTAAATTTGACCCAAGTCTAGGTACATAGAGAACATCGGTCACTTTCACTGTTATAACCTTGTCCTGGTTCACAATGCACTTTATTGTTCCTGATCCTATACCTTGAATTTCAAGGAGTTCGCCGTCACCTGCTAAACGCACATAGCCTTTCTTCTTCGGTTCGAAGTCGGTAAAAAAATCTTTTGAGTGTACCATATGACTCGTTGCTCCCGAGTCTACAATCCAGGTATTTTTCTTGCCTTTTGTAGTTTTCACTCCGTAACTAGCCTCGTAGATTTCCTGTAAACTGTCGAATTTTGTAGTTTCTTCTGTTATAAAACATAACTCATCTTGATCTTCCGTAACTTTATTTGCCTTGTTTTGCCTAGCTTTCCATGCTTGATACTTGCTGCAATCCTTCTTAAAATGTCCAGATTTTTTACAGAAAAAACACTCACTTTTTCTTTTCCCATAGTCTTGTTGACTTTGCACCTTCATAGCTGTTTCACTTTGATCATTGAAGTCTTCAGCCCCTTTGCGTCTTTTAAATTCGTCAATTAACTTCCCTGTGACGAAATTGATTGTAATATCACTTTCGGGCCTACTTTCCAAGCTGGTAATCAAAGTGCTGTAAGAATCTGGCAAACTGCTCAGTAGCATTGCAGCTATTAGATTGTCCTTTAGTTGCTCCCCAAGGGCCGTTAATTTATTTACAAGATCCAACATCTCTGTGATGTGATCTTCCAGGTTTCCACCTTCAGACAACGTTAATCTACAAATTCGTTTGAGCAAAAATATCTTGCTCGATAGCGTTGCCTTCTGGTGATAACACTGTAGTGAGTCCCAAGCCTCTCGCGCAGTTTTGGCACTCCTAATGTGAATCAGTTGATTGTCCTCCACTAAAAGCCCGATATTTGCGCGAGCTTGGTCATCCCGTTGAGTCCATGCTTCAGTCACTGGATTTGGAGCTTCTTTACAAATTACGTCCCATAATTTGTCCTTGATTAATAAAAGTTCCATTTTGTACTTCCATATTTGATAATTTTCATTATTCAACTTATCCACTGGAAAACGGAATCGCGTACTGTCTCCCATTTTGTTACTGTCTATCGTGTACGAAAACGAAAAAAAAGAACCGTCTACACGCACTTTAACTGTATCTGGTGCACTGAAATGATCGACTGATGTACACACACACACATACACTGTATCCTTAAAATTGCCTTAACTGTGCACGGAAAAGAACACCTGATGTACACAAACACACAATGTCCACTTGAATTTTCTGAACTGTATCTTTTCTACACTTTATACTAAACATAACTCTTTGATCTCTGGGCCCATAACCTGTTGGATAAAACTGAATCAGAGATAAAATATACGCAGAAAGAGATTAGGTTTAGTTCAGAAAAGGAAATACACTTCGTTTTGACACTTTACTTTATTTTGCAAGATTGACTGAAATGCTGTAAGAGACGGACAAACACAGACTGACTTGAGGGATGGCAACAGGCCCCTTCGACCCTTGAATCAGCTGAGACTGAGCGGTCATAGAACCCCTTCCAGTTTTCCGAAAACTTTACAATATATATAGATATATAAATGTACAAGAGTGTCGCAAATAGAGTTGTAATTCCAACATGTTTTACACGAAGCACCTGAATTCGACCTTTTAAAATCATTTTTCTTATAAAATCAGAAAATTATGCATAAATGCATGAAAAGAAAAATTCTTTTCAAGCTTAATTTAATAACTACTGTATAATTAAATTTTATTTGCAGGAGGACTTAAATATTAACCCGGAATTGAAGGAGAAGTCCAATATACATGCAGAAATGCAGAAGGATTTCAATATTAACCCGGAACCTGCAGAAGAAAAAGAAATAAATGCACACGTAAGCAGTCCATCGATGCTTGGGAACCCTACTGCATCTGTGATCACTAGTACGCCAAAAAGGAAGGTCAAGACTTGACCGAGCACTCGTTTCCTATTTAAAAATATTCAATCTGCAGACTTCACACCACAAAAGAGAAAATTTTTCGATGGATTGCATTCAGAAAGAAAAGAAAAAGTGGTTTTGAAGGAGATGTTAAATAGGTATTGCGGCGTTGATAAATGCTCTCATGTTGTCACTTTTAAAACGAAATATTCTAAGTAGAATTATTTGCAGTGTTACACTTTTAATTTCGTTATAAGTTATTATTTATATATTTACTTTGTATCTTACGCTCTCATTTTGTCAATTTTGACACGAAATATTCACAGACAAAACTGGGGGTTCACTAATGTTGCGGCTCAAATAAAAGTTGGTATCCTTTCGAACTTGAGCTCCAATAGATACCTGCAGAGAACCAAAAGGGTTCGTTTAGAGCGCACTTGAAAAGAACAACATAAAGGCGCATTCACAAACCAACCGCTTGCAAAGTCGGGTTGGTAATTTCGCGATTTACAGAATATGTCGGCAAAGCAAACACAAACGATATTATTATTTATTATGCGTACAATTTTCGGAAAAAGCAAACTGTTTATCCTTCTAGAAATAATTAATTGAAAACAATTCAGAATGATAGAAAGAAATTTGAATTGTTTCTAATCGTGTTTCTTAATCGCGTGTGCACGATTGGGAAAGATTCAGTGTTGCAAAGTTTCAATCGTTCCCAATAGGACCAATCGGTACTAGGATTTTGAGGTTATGAAGTGGCAATTTGATGGCAGCACTTTCGTCTCGCGGGAATTATTCGAAAACGTTTATTTACTTTTTTTCAAGGCAACACATTTTAAGCAATATGTTCATGAAAAAAAATTAAATAAATGTTTTGTAACAATTTCCGCGAGCTGAGAGAGCTGTCATCAACAAATTCGCCAATGAAGTGAAGTTTTTTCATCCAATTATTCATTTTATTGTCTATAATTTTGTATAAAAAATGTAATTTATTAAATCAATTACTTAAAATATTTTAGGTAATTATTTTTTTTAATGAAAATGTAACTATTATTCCAGTTGAATATTCCACAATTTTAGTTGAAAATTCATCTCTTTTTTTTTAACTTTCTTTTTTTTTGCCTATGAATTGATTTATTCAATTTTTGGTAGAAAAATTATCTTTTTTAGTTGGAAATTCGTCTTTTGGTAGAAATTCCTCTTCTTGGTCAAAAATTCAATTATTCTAGTTAAAGATTCATCATTGCAGTAAAAAAATTCATCTGTCTGGTTTAAAATTCAACTATTTCAGTTAAATATTTAGAATTTTATTTGAAAATTCATCACTTCGTTTGTTTGGTTAAACATTAATTTCTTTAACTTGAAATATAATTATTTAAGTTTTGGTTGACAATTTATCTTTTTTAGTAAAAATTAATTTTTTTGTCTGAAAATTCAACTATTTCAGTTGAATATTCATTGTTTTAATTGAAAACTCTTATGTTTGGTTTAAAATTAATTTTTTACATTCTCATTCTAATGAGAAGGTAGTGGTTTTATGTAAAATTTGACATAGTCGGTTTTCATCAAATCTCCACGTTTTGAGACCCCCTGAGCCAGAAAAAACGGTTTTTACCAAGGTGTCTGTCTGTCTGTAGTCTGTCTGTCTGTCTGTCTGTCTGTCTGTCTGTAGCCACGATAACTTTCGAAAAAATGATCAGATTTGATTGAGCTTTGGCACACTTTTTTATGCCCGAAAAATAGAGAACGAGTTCGTTAACCAGCTATTTTGGATGAAAATTCAAAAAGTGAGCACATTTTGAAAATTTTTGAGACCACTTTTTTTGAAGATTTAAAAATTCTATGTATGGTTATTAGTAGTACGCAAAATGACGAACAAAATATTCTAATGACTTTTCGTGATAAAACAAAAATTACTGGAGTTATAGCATTTTCAAAATTCCAAAAAACAAACGAAAATGTACATATTAAGCCGAAAAACGCACGATATGAAAAAAAGTCAGGAGGAGAAAAACGTTGCTTTTTGAACGCCCTATAATATTTTCATAACAACTTTTTGAATTTTTTGAAAAATAAAAAATTCAAATTTTGATCGCACAAAAAAATAATCAAAAATTCCATTTTGCTGTGAAACTATGCAAGATACGAGAAAAGATCATTCCACCAAAATTGTGCACCCAAAAAAGATCTACAAATTTCTTATCATTCACTTTTTGATATGACGCGTAGTTTTTGTTTTATCCGTAAAAAACAGCATTGAAAATAGAAAAATCAAATGCACAGAACCGAGCGTGGAACGCAAGGTTCAAATGATTTTCAAATCAAATATCGAGCGCGAAGCGCGAGTGTCTGGATGAGAATGTGTTCCTTAAGGTCGATAGAACCTTGAGTAAATGAAGTTCCTTTTCAGTCTAAAATAAAAACAAATTTAACAATCACTTAATATGTAGAGGTTTTGATAATTTTATAATATTTGCAAACAAACTTTTTCTTTTCATCGAAGTCGAACACGAAGTTGAAAAATCTAGAGCAACCGAGCGTAAAGCGCGATGTAGATACGCCCGAGCGCGTAGCGCGAGGTGAATACATAATCGAGCGCGAAGCGCGAGATAAATATATGATCGAGCGCGAAGCGCGAGATCCAACAGTTGCGCGCCCTAGGCGCGCTCAAACTTGCGAGCGAAGCGAGCCGCGCGCGAAGCGCGCGATGAGAATGTGCCCGCGAAGCGGGCAGATTTTTTTTATTAAAAACGTAACTATTCCATTTTTGGTGGTTGAAAAATTGTATTTTTTGTACAAAATAATACTTTTTATTTGAAAATTAATCTTCTGGTTTAAAAATTCATCTTTTTGGTCGAAAATTCAAGTGTTCCAGTTAAATATTCATAATTTTAGCTGAAAATTTATTTTTTATTTTGTTTAAAATTTAACTATTCAGTTGAAGATTCATAATTTTATTTGAAAATTCATCGCTTTGGTTGAAAAGTTTAACTATTTCATTTTTTTGTGAAAAATTGATATTTTTAGTGGAAAATTCAAGTATTCTTTGAGAAATCATTTATTTTGCAATGTTTTGTTCTGTTGTGATAAAGGATGTTTAGAGTGAACGTCATGAATTAAAATAAATGTTTGCGTTTTACGGCAAATATGAATATGTTACTTTTAGTTGACCGGGAAAATTGAAAAACTTGACCGGGAAAAACCGGGAATTTGAAATTGTCCGCCAAATCGCCACCCTGAAAATGTATGTGCTTGGGGAAGGAAAACCAGTTGTTGTGATGATTCCTGCATGTATTTAATACAATTTGAAACTATTGCACCTGTAAATATCACAATTTTTAATGTTTACATTCAAAAATAGTTCAATCTGTAACAGTTTTTAAATAGTTCAATCGACAAGTCCATTTCTGTCAATTATCGTGTTTTTCGCTGTATATACTCTTTACAAATGAATTATTGATTTTAAATTCAAAAGAAGGAAGACTTTTCTTCAAAAATGTCAATTCTGAATAATTCATAATATTTTTTGTACTTTAAAATTATTAAACAATAATTATAATAATAATATTATAGTAATTATGTTGTAAAAAATTGATTTGCATATTTTATCATTTCAAATAAGCGCGCGATCAACATGCAGTGAGGCTGCTGGTGCGACGCATGCGCATTAAGACTTTTAAAAAATTCGTTTCTGTACAGTCAAATTGGTTATTTATTTTTATATTTTATGTTAAAATTATAAAAGAAAGGAAATTTTGTTTTTGCAACGACCCTACAGCACTTCTAATAATATATATGTATTTGTACTTTTAAAAAGTGACATGTCGAAAAGTTTCTTGCATATGAATAAGCCTTTATGTTTACAAGCTTGTTACTTAACCTGCAAATTACATCTATCAAGTCATTATATCTATTTCAATTACGCTAATATTTTGTACCTTCATTGTCTTCATGAAGTTATGTACTCCATCAGAGTTTGATTACATGTGTGCTTTCAGGTAAAAATTGTATTAATAATTAAACAAAATGTGGAAGTGGGCAAAGCGAAAAATAGGTTCTTTAGAAATAGGCTCATTTACAATTGGGATCGTTTAGAACCCCAACTGAGGTATCATTTAGAGCTCATTTATCGTTTTGGGTTCCTTTTCAGCAAGTGAGGTTCATTTTTGTTGCAGCTCCTTTGGAACCAAAAATGGGTTCTAATGGAAACTCCAGTTTTTTCTGTGAATTGCACGTAGAATATTTCAACATTTAAGGATGCAAAAAACATTTTAGTACCTGGACATATAGTTGTTTCGTTAATTTGAAAATTGTACATATTTCTGAATTTGCAATGAACCTCGTATTTCGTATCAATTTTTTAATTCTACGAGTCTATTCGCGTAGAATAGACGTCAATATCGTCTACATTTTTAACAGTTTTGCTTTTTTTTATTAGTTGTTGTTTGCATCGTGAGAGGCAGCACTTCCTTAAGCACGATCATGCGAGATAAATTCAAATAAGAATAATCAGTTTCGATTTTCCGTTCGATTTTCGACACGGCACACAGTGGGCTATTTTGCAAAATTTACTTTCAAAACCTAATATCTCTCGAATAAATTGACCAAAAGGGATGTTCTTTGAGCACGATCAAAGTTTATTAAACGTACAATGAGGGCAAATTATTAAAAAAAAAGTTTCCCCGAATTTCCGAACCTGGAATATGCGGGAAAAGACGGTAATTTTTAGACAAAAAGTACGAAATTGTAATAGCACTACAAAGAAAGAAGTTTTGTTCAGTGCAAGAGATCATATTTTATAGATTTTTTAATGCTGAATCAAAATCTGCCAGGGAAAATAGCGTAGCGTATTTCCTTTGCGAGAAAAATGCGGTAAATATGAAAAATCTAATATGGAGAGACACAAGTCGGAAACATGATGGTAACTTAACAAAGTTTATCATCTTTAGGTTTTTAAGGTCGCTGAATCCAAATCGAACATCAGAATTTCAAAAATAAGAATGGCGGATCTAATATGGCGGAACAAAAATTGGTAAAATTTGGGCAACTTTACAAAATAAGCCATATTTACGTTTTGGAGGTCGCTGAATCACTGAAAAAAAAAATTTGGAAAAGTAAAAACAAAATACATTTTGAATTCTAATTTTGAAACGCTTATACCGACATATATTTTGCAATAAAAATGAAATAACATAAATACCCTTATTCTTAGGAGGGTTGACTACCCCTGTGAAAATTTATCATTAGCAGATTGATAATAAAAACAATTTTTTCACATTTACTTGTAGACTAATATTTTACTAATATAATATCTCAATTTTTTTTCTGTGACACAAATAACAAGTCGATAATATTTAAAACTAACTCATTTTTTCAGGTATCTCATCTAAAATTTCCAGTTTTGTTTGAATATAACAAAATATTATTCATTGAACAAAGTTTCGAATATTTTTTTTCAAAGTCTGAAAATATCTTACTTTTGATTTTAGGCATTTTACTAATTTTCATAGAATTTTGAAATTATTTGTATTATTCCGAAAATGTATTTTTTCATCGCGAAATACAACAATAATATTTTTTTTGTTATTTATACAGTTATAGTTTCAAACTTTAAATGTAGACTGAAGTATAGAAAATGTAGTTTTGAAGAGATTTTAAAATTACCTATTTTTATGGGTGAACTTTCACAAAGTTCACGTTTGTTCAATTGAAAAATTTCGATTCATTCTTAAGTAATTGAAGAAAAATTGTTCATTGCAAATATCTTTTCAGTATGATATAAAATTTTGAAACTTCGTTCAATAAATAATATTTCGTCATATTCAATGAAAAATGGAAATTTTTTTACTACGATGCATATACAGGAAAACTCAACTGATTTGAATGTTCCTGCACAAAAAAAAAATTGCCAAAAAAATCACATTCATCCTTGTGAGAAGAAAGAGTTGCAACCTATCGGTATAAAAACAATTTTTTAAGAAAACTCAGAAAACTACTCAGTAGTTGAACAAATGTGAACGTTCTATTGAAACTTTATAAAATATTCTTAATTTAAAAAGAATTTGAACAACTAAACGTTCGTATTTACTTCCAAACCCTATTCAAATATTGTTTCAATCAAAAATATTCCATGTTTAACCGTGATTTAATTTGAAATTTTTTAATTAAGGAAGATAATTTTTTTAATATTCAGCAATATTTTACTTTTCGTTTAAAATGAGCAATTATAAACTTAGTATCAAAAAATAAAACAATTTTAAACTGAATTATTTGAAATAGAAATTCTTAAATCGTTCATATTTCAGAGTGCTAAATTAAAAATTTGAACGTTACAATTTTAATTGTTCTATCTAATAAATTTTTAATATGTAAGTGAATTTAGAAAGATTTTTGAAAAAAATTTTGAATGATGAATGACAATTGAACAGTTTTAATTTGGAAAATAATCGAGAAAGTTTAACATATGTTTCGATGTTTTGAACAGATTCCAAAATAATTTAAAAAGTGAAAATATTTCAAAACATTTAAAATACAATTTAAGATACAATTTTTGAAGATGTCGAACAACAAATTTATAAGCTTTTTAGGCATTTTGAAAGGGTTTGAATAAATACAAAATTTGCATCAAAATTCGTAGAAAATCTAACATAATTTTTTTTTTTTTTTGAAAAATTAATTTTAAGAGAACCGAGAAGAGAACTTTATTACTACTTTTGCAGGATTTTCAAAACATTGTAGAAAAAATTCGAGCTCCAAGATAATAAAATTATTATTAGATTCCTAGAAAATTTTTAATGATTTTTCTTAAAAAATTTTTTAGACAATATCATAAAAGATTTCAAAACAAATTTGAATGTATAAATTAATGTTTCTAGCTTAAAATTGCTTGAAATGATATAATTTCGAAAATTTATAAATTTTTTGATTCATTCTTCAATTCATAGCATTGAAAATGATAGCGCGGGTTTCTATTTTTTTTTCAAATATTTTAACTGTACATTTTATAGAAGTAAAAATGTGAAATTTTGCAGTTTAACGGCTTTTAATTAAGAAATGTTCACTTGAAAAGTTTCCAAAGCTTCCTTTTTTACGCGAAAATGATTGACCGTTTAAATAAAATTTTTTTTGAGCTTCAATTTTAAAACTTTAAAATTCAAAAGTATTCCACTTCGAGTGTTTCAATTTTCGGTTCGGTGTTTATAATTTCAAATGAAAAAATTGTTATCTTCAATTTGCATTAAAAAAATTGTTCTTTTTTTACCCATGATGAAAACTATTGAGAAAATTGCAATGACATAATTTTAAATGACATATATGGTGTCCAATCGATTGCTATATATTTGAAAAAAACGTCAAACTTAAGGGGTTTTGTTCTTTGTGCTTTTTTGTAAAATTATCTCATTGCAATATTATAAATATCTGTCATCCTTGGTCGAAAAACAAGAACTTGTTGGCTTCAAAACCTGTAAATTCCTGTAGATTCTTGTAGTTGTAAATTCTTGTAGAAAATTAAACTAGAATAAAATACAACAATGTACAAAAAAATACGAAAAAAGTACAAAATTCGTCTCAATAACAGAAAAAAGTTGTACTCTCCTGTAATTTTGGTTGTAATTCATTGTATTCATTTCTAGATTCCTGTGAAAATAATTATAGTTTTCTGTACTTTTTCGTAAAAATTTTTCGACCAGGGTATATGGCGGACAATCCAGGTAAGTAATTCTTCACCTAACTTGAAAAGTCCTGTCACATGTTACGTGTCAATAGTTCGGTTATTATATTTCAATGTAATTAATTCAATGAATGTAAATAATTGTTAACTAATTTCAATATTTAACAGTGGACTACTAGAAAATATTATAATACCAAAAAATTAGGTTGATTTTCTTCTATTTTTATTTGCATGATTCTAGTTTTGCAACGTGGCATGAAGGTGGCTTCCTTCGCCATCTGCTTCTATCTGTGATTACAATTTTTTTTTATCAAAATTAGCAAATGATTTTCTCGATACTTTGTGCGGTTTCATGGCACGAAATTGTAGTTCCATTTGATGAGAATATTGGTATGTGAAATAAATCTACCGTGTCCAAAAAAAGATTAATTTTACTACCGATCCGTCTATCAAAACGCTGCGACCGGAACCACCGAAACATGACTGGAAAGAATTTGGCCTTTTTAATTTTTTTAAATAACAATATAGTGCGATAATTGTACTTTTTTTCTTCATTTTATTGTTGTTCTCCATGTTCTACTGTAATTTTCGATAGAATTGCCATATCGGCATTCATTTTTTTCAATTAATTTAGTTCCAAAAATCAAATTGTAAGTGTAATCATAGCCAAAGTGACACAGGCATATTAAGGAAAGAATAATTTTATATTCTAATATAATATAAACATAATATTGACTAATGCGATAACTGATTTAATTTTATTTTTATTGAATATTCTTCATTCGAAAATTTTATTCTGATATTTAAATAAAAATCAATTTTGTTATGAAATTTTAGTATCATAATTATGTGAGAACTCTTGCTTTCTACATTAGAGTGATGTTGTGATGCCTAGGGTTTTCGACATTTTTCCTAACTTTTTTCAAACAATCAGAAGGACCTGGACATACCAAAACTAGCTCTGAATTCGATCTCGAGTGTTTACACTTTATTTGTATTTATAATTATATGGTGCTCATGTCACGAGCACTTTGCTTCCCGTTAACAAATGTATTTGCTTCCTCGTACAGAAAGCATTAGTGATTTTTTTGAATAATAGATAAACCAAAGTCTTCATTTTGATCAATTTAAAAATAAAAATTTACAAAAAATACAAAATTACAAAATAATACAAAAATTCTGTCGCACCCTATTCCGATCCCAGCTTTATGATTTCTTTTCAAAAATTCTCGGAATTATTCTATTCGAAAATTTATGACAAAAAAGTATTTCCTATTCATGCGCAAACTTTTAATTATGTCGATGAAAAAAGTGTTTCTGTTCGAAACAGATGTTTCAAATATTATAAATGACCATAACTTCCTTAATTTTCAATAAAATGTATTTATATTATAGAGCAATCGATTTGCCTCAAATTGAGGAATATTGACCGTTCTTGCATCAATTTTGAATTATGTTAGTAAACAAATTTTACTATAAAAAACCGTGTTTGCAAATATTATGCATTACCATTGCTTCGATACTCTTCAATAAAATGTAATAATATTATATGTCAATCGATTCGTCTTGAATCAACACAACTTTTCTATTCTCGCATCAACTTTAAATTATGAAAATGAGACAATTTTTACTATAAAAATTCATTTGTAATATAATATAAATGACCATAACTTCCTTACTCGTTGATGAAATCTATTAATATTATAGGTCAATTGGTTCGTCTCGAATCAAGGAATTTTTTTTATCCGTGCATCAACTTTAAAGTATGTTGAAGAAAAAAGTTTTACGATAAGAAACCGTATTTTCAAATATTATGCATTACCATAGCTTCCTTACTGTTCAATAAAATGTATCAATATTATGCGTCAATCGATTCGTCTCGAATTAACACATCTGTTCTATTCTTACATGAACTGTATATTATGATGATCAAAAAATTTTCAATATCAAAATCGATTTTTAAAAAATATAAATGACCATAACTTCCTTAGTCGTTAATAAAATCCATTAATATTATAGGTCAATCGATTCATCTCGAAACAAGGAATCTTTTATATTGTTGCATAAACTTTAAATTCGGTTAATGAAAAAAGTTTTACTATAAAAAACCGACTTTTAAAATATTATTGAGTGCTAAAAAAACGCAATGAATATTTTTAGAAATCCTTCAATCAGTTTCAAGACATTAGTGATGAAAATAAGCCCTACAAATTTCATCAGTTTATCTGCAACCGTTTTCAAGGACAATTGTTTAGAACATTTTATTAGACATTTTTAAATTAGAGAAGGTTTAATTAAATTAATTTAAAAATTAGGGAAAATGTTACCATTACGAAACTTCCTCTATGAGGAAGCAAAAAGGATAGAAGTAAAGTTAAAGTGGTTTGTATGCAATTCCTGCGGTAGATAATATGGTGCCCTCGTGGAGAGCTTTGCTTATTGGATGTGATTAGATTTAAGGGTATTGATTGTTCAATAGGATTATCAATCAAATAGTGCAAAGCCAAGGTAATCAAGTCAATCAAAATAATTTTCAATTCATGGATTTTCTATGGAGTTATAATTTATAGCGTCGTAGAGAATGTTTTCTCCGGAAAAATTAGCACTGATTTTCTTGAAAATCGACTATTGAAACAAAATTAGTAACAAGCAATAGTTACAAAAAATCAATTTAAAAAAAAATATAATGTATTTTCTTTCATAAAACTGATAATATTATTTCGAGTTTAAATTAATACCCATTTTTTCCAGAGACCTCATTTTTGGAACGACAACTACCTTAGAGTAGAACTTTGTACTTTTGTGGCCTCAAAGTATTAAGCTATTCAAGATAACATCATTTTGTTACAAAAAAAGACGCAAAGACTGATTGCCATCTATTTTTATTTGTACGATTCTAATTTTTCAAGGTGGCATGAACGGAGCACTTCTCTAGATACAAGGTTTTCTTATAAAAGTCAAACTTTTTTCCTTCATCATCAGTTTTATTCTGTAAGTAAATAGCTTCTTATCAAAATGAGCAAACTACTTTATTTGATTTTATCGATAATTTGTGCGGTTTTGTGGCAAGAAATTCTAGCTGTATCTGATGAAGGTAAGTTAAATAATTGTACCCTGTTCGAAAAAAATCAATTTTCTTACTTATCCCTCCATCAAAATGCTCTGAACAGAATCTCCTAAACGACACTGGAAAGAATTTGGTATTTTCAATTTAAAAAAAAAATAATAATATAGCAGAATACTATTTACATTCTTTTCTTCAAAATTCAAAAATTTACTTCAAAAAAGATTTCCATTCGGAAATTCTTAACGAAAAGTAGAAAATACAACGTAAAATTAACAAACAATGATTTAGAGCCTAGAGAAAATAAAACATATGGTTTCCAATTTGGCAACGTGGCATGAACGTGGTACTAGATAGCACCTTGAGGTTTCACTGCGATTCAAATAGACAAATGACAAATACGTTAATTTTTTCTTGAATGTACTAATATTCCTAATTATTTAAAAAAATAATGTATAACTTTTTTTTTTTAATTTCTGGAGACAAAAAATTAATTTCTCAGATTCCCTAAAAATAAAAAATAAATCATTTACAAGAACATATTTTACAACGTGTTCTTGAGTTGAACCTTACTACGCTTCAAAATATACTAAATATACTTTGTAGTATTATTCACAGATTGTTGATTTTATGGACAAAAATTGTACAAACGAATTTAATAGTTCAACTATTCGTAATATTTTCAATATGCTAATGTCAATATTTTTCTGAGAATTGTATATCCTACAAACAAAAAATGAATAATGGTAATAATTATCTGTTTTTATGTTCTTTATGTATTTTGCCATTTTATTCAGTAAACGTATGAGGTTCAGAGTGAATTATCTTGTTTATTTATGGCTTATTTTAATAAAATTCATGTAATTCATGGAATTCAAGGAACTTGTGAAATTTAAAGAATTCATGAAATTCACGAAATTAAAGGAATTCACAAAATTAAAGGAATTCAAGAAAACGGAATTCAAGAAATTCACGGCATTCGAGGAATGCACAGAATTTAAGGAATTCAAAAAATTCGCGGAATTCCACTGAATTCACAGAATTCCGGAATTCAAGGAATTCACGGAATTTACAGAATTCAAGGAATTTGAAGAATTCACAGAATTTAAGGAATTCAAAGAATTCGCGGAATCATCTGAATTCAAAGAATTCAGGAATTCAGGAATTCAAGGAATTCAAGAAATTCAAGGAATTCAAGGAATTCACAAAATTCAAGAAATTCAAGGAATTATGGAATTGAAGTTTTTTACGGAATGACAGTAATTCGCGGAATTCTAGAAATTCCAGGATTTCATGAAATTCAAGGATTTCATGAAATTCAAGGAATTCATGAAATTCAAGGAATTCAAGGAGTTCAAAGAATTCACAGAATTCATGGAATTCACGGAATTCAAGAAATCACGGAATTCAAGCTTTTCACGGAATGACAATAATTCACGGAATTAAAGTAATTCACGGAATTCAAGGAATTCACGGAATGAAATGAATTCAAGAAATTCAAGGAATTCAAGAAATCACGGGTTTCCAGCAATTCACGGAATTCAAGAAATTCACGGAATTCTAGAAATTCAAGAAATTCAAGGGATTGACGGAATTCAAGGAATTCACGAAATTCAAGGAATTACGGAATTTAAGAAATTCACGGAATTACAGTAATTCATGGAATGAGAGTAATTCGCAGAATTGAAGTAATTAACGGAATTCGCGGAATTCAAGAAATTCACGAAAGTCACGGAATTCGAGGAATTCACGGAATTCAAGGAATTCACGAAATTCAAGGAATTACGGAATTCAAAGAATCATGGAATTAAATAAATGCACATTATGACAGTAATTCATAGAATTAAAGTAATGCATGGAATTAATGGAAATCAAGGAATTAAAGTAATTCACACAATTCACGGAATTCAAGGAATTCACGGAGGTCACGGAAGTCACGGAATCCAGGAATTGATGGAATTCAAGGAATTGACGAAATTCAAGGAATTCACGGAATTCATGAAATTCGCGGAATTCAACATCAATCACGGAATTAGGGGAATTCAAGAAATTCACGGAATTCCAGGAATTCAAGGAATTCAAGAAATTCACAGAATTCAAGGAATTCAAGGAATTCACGAAATGCAAGGAATCCACGGAATTCAATAAATTAATGGAATTCAAGAAATTCACGGAATTCAAGTCATTCACGGAATTGAAGGAATTCACGCAATTCAAGGAATTCACGGAATTCAATGTATTCACGGAATTTGAGGAATTCACGGAATTCAAGAAATCACGGGATTCCAGCAATTCACGGAATTCAAGAAATTCACGGAATTCTAGAAATTCAAGAAATTCAAGGGATTGACGGAATTCAAGGAATTCACGAAATTACAGTAATTCATGGAATGAGAGTAATTCACAGAATTGAAGTAATTAACGGAATTCGCGGAATTCAAGAAATTCACGGAATTCGAGGAATTCACGAAATTCAAGAAAGTCAAAGAATTCAAGGAATTCACGAAATTCAAGGAATTACGGAATTCAAGGAATCATGGAATTAAATAAATGCACGGTATGACAGTAATTCATAGAATTAAAGTAATGCGTGGAATTCATGGAAATCAAGGAATTAGAGTAATTCACACAATTCACGGAATTCAAGGAAGTCACGGAAGTCACGGAATCCAGGAATTGATGAAATTCAAGGAATTGACAAAATTCAAGGAATTACCAGAATTCAAGGAATTACCAGAATTCAAGGAATTCACGGAATTCATGAAATTCGCGGAATTCAAGGAAATCACGGAACTCACCGAATTCACGGAATTCAAGTGATTCGCGGAATTCGTGTATTTCACGGAATTCATGGAATTCATGAAATCAGCGGAATTCATGGAATTCAAGAAATTCACGGAAGTCACGGAATGCACAGAATTGAAAGAATTTGCCGAATTTCCCGAATCTGCAGAATTCACGTTAATTCAAGGAATTCCTGGAATGAAATAATTTGACGGAATTCATGGAATTTGCGGAATGCATGGAATTCCTCCAAATCGTGAAATTTCATGAATTCGGTGAATTTAATAATTGTAACAACCATTTTGGTATCAAATTATTCTTATCCTCTTTACTATATTTTAATAAAAGTTTGCTTTTTGGAAACTCATTTTTAATTTTTTTGGGATTGCATATACATTAATGACTTTTACAAATTTCATAGCAAATTGATTAAGAGCTTTGGAAAGTCTTCTTTGTAGTCCAAACGTGAAATATTAGTCAAAGGAGACTAAAAAACATTTACATGTGGTCTAAAAATGAAAAAAATTATCAAAACTGGGTTTGTCAATACTTGATTTATTCAATATTTTCTGTTTTCCAAAAAATTGTTTCAGGAATGTCAGTGTTTACAACGAATTACTTAAAAAACGTGGATTTCATTGATTCCTTCTCTTATGCTAAGAAAGCACATCGAGATGAGAAAACTTTAGAAAATAAGAAGGAATTTATTACATGAAAAGAAATATGAATGAATCAAAGATTTCATTGATTTCATATGTTATTAGCTCGGTTAATAGACTTTATATAATTTCATTAATGAATTTGATTAATTGTCAAGTACTTTTAATATTTAATATTTGATTACTTGGAAATATTATAATATTAAAAAATAAAAATTTCATGATTAATATTAATATTGCAGTATGTTAAACGAATATGATTTAATAATTATATCATAGATGTTTATAAAATGTATGTTTGTTTTAATTGAAATTAAAAACCTTGAAAAAAGAAAGAGTACTTTCGGCTATACCTATCTCTTTGCTAGGTGGAAAATTACCCATAATTGCTATTTCTGCCAACCAGATGATTAATTTTTTGAATTGACCTGTACAATGTTATTTTCGAATATTTTCATGATTAAAAGCTCTTCAAAATATGTCAGTATATTAATGGTGTAAACAGAACGTTAATAGAATGATTTATGAACGTGATTTCACGAGATCAAATCAATCATAAGCAAAAATCATAAAGCTGGGAAAGAGATAGGGTGCGAAAGAACTTTTCCCCTCCCTTTTCCAGCTCTAGAAATTATCATTTCAAATACAAAATTTGATTTGTCTGATTTGTCATTATATTTTAAAAATTGTATTATTTTGTATTTTTGTATTTTTTCTAAATTTCTATTTTTATGTTGATCAAAATGAAGACTTTGGCTTGTTTATTATTTAAAATATCACTAATGCTTCCTTTATGAGGAAGCAAATACATTTGCTTGGGGAAAGCAAAGTGCTCGTGAAATGTGCACCATATAATTATGAATACAAAGTGGAAACATTCGAGATCGAATTCACAGCTAGTTTATATAATATCTGAAATATAACTTAAAGATTCCATCTTTTTTTAAATTGTCCAAACAATTTATTTTCGTTTATATCTAACTTTTTAGCGGAAAAACTTAGAAAATAGTATTTTCCTGTTAGTAATTTGAAAGAAGTAAGATGTGGATTACACTTTTGAAGCTGTTGGAAAACTAGCAAGAAACTACAGTTTGATAAGGTGTTCTAACAAGAAGTTGGATATAAACCAAAATGAATTGTTTAATCATAAAAATCTGAAATTTCAAATGTGAATTGAAAATGGTGATACTTTTGTTAAGCAATCACGGAATTTGTACAATAAATTGTTATGAGATTTCTCAGGGTGGCAAGTTATTATTATTATAATTATATTTATCCTCCCCAAGGCAACTTTCTCACGGAGTACCTCAAAAAGCTTCCTTCTTGTAATCTTGAATTCTACATCTAATGTAATAAAGAAAAGACCATAATTCAAATTCTAATCTTGAATTGAATCCCGAAAGAGTTTGATAATTTTCTTTTGTTGACAAAATTTCAAAATGAAAAAAAAAAATTTTCACTCCCTTTTATTCATCTGAAAACAAAGTTATCGTTAAGTCGACACTAGTCTACTCAAAACATAAAAATCGCAAAAAGTTGCAAAAAATTGTTACAGGGCCTAAAGTCCGTTTGATTATTTGCCCTTCATACGTGAAATTATCTTCAAATTATGCAGGCCGACGGAAGACACATTCAGGATTGACTTGCCAACAAAAAATTTTTTTAACTTGGTTTATGGAATGATACACCTACCAAATGATTTCACCAAAAAAGTTTGAATTTTTTATGGTTGACGTGCCGACTTCACTGGCACTAGTATTTCCTTCTGCCCTACTGACTTGGCATGATACTAATAAATGAACTTGTATAATTATTTTTGCAGAATCATCAACATCATCAAATCCTCACAAGCGTCAAAAGCATATAGCTGAGAGTCAGAATGGTCCCAGATTCGTTCCAGTGCTAGGTCAGCTGTCACCAGTTGATGAAATTGAAATGCATTATCCCACCATGGTCGACATTAGGTCGACCAATGGCAAGTTTATTGGCTATGGCTTTGCAATACATCCTAACTTCGTCGTTACGCGTCCTAAACATGTGGGTGAATTTTTTCATATTAAATTGACTGTGGGAGGTGAATCATCGTACCACTACGAAGAAACTAAATACGAAAATGGACCTGAACAAGTCGCCGTGATTGAAGTTACTGGTCCTATTACATTAGCAAGACCTGTACGTCGTGGTTTAGAAAGGGCTGGTTATTCACCAGCAGCTATTAATTATGCTTATAATATTGTGCAAGCATGGATGAATATGATGGGTCACCGTATCCTACCGGTAGGACCCAAATATGAACCAGATTCGCCGAAATCGGGATCGATATCGGGCTAGGGTTGCACGATTCTCGATAGAAACAGAATCGCTTCTCAATGATGGATTCATTCTCAAACTTGAAGATTCAGTATTCCCGATTAGGTGAGAACGGGCAGGGCCGGAGAATTGATAAGCGAGTTCTCAAAAAAGAAAAAAATGTATACACTAAGGTAAAAATGATTTAAATCCTGTTAATTTTATGTAATGTTGAATAGAAATTAATTAGTGAAGTGTCAAAATATATATTTCTTTATAAAGCTCATTGTGAAGATAAATTATTGAATTGAAATTGAATAACCAAGTTTTATGAACTTTTGTGAGACAAAAGTTCATTATTTAGATATCAATTAAAAGTACAATTTGAAGCGAAAAGAAACTTTGTTCTTCTCTAATTCATCTGAATTAATTAGCTCGGAATAATCGATTGACAAATACTCAAATCGAGAACACCAATTCCTAAGATCAATACGACGGACCGATAGATGCGCAAGTACGCGCAGTTGTAAAACACACCCTTGCGGAAAACTGATTGTACAGCGAATAGTTTCATGGTTAAAATTATATCCAAGTATATATTAATTAACTGAAATTGATTTGCTGCGCTCGGGAAAGTTTTTCTGCAGTTTTCCTTTCCCTTGGCCAAAAGTCCAAGCCTATGCGAGCGCTCACAATAAAAATCCGGCTGCAGACGCTCAGGAATATTCATTAAGGACGGGTCTTCTAAATTTAAATACAAAAATATATAAATGTAGGCAATAAAATTAAGAATAGATAATTATTTAATCTCATTATTTAAATCAATACTTGTTTAGCAGTCAATTGCAATCTGTTAGTCTAAGGCAACCCTAACCTGTTAAATATGCTGGTTCTACGAAAATCCATGAAATCATTGCCAGATAGTTTAAACAATCTTACTATGTATTAATAATATTTTGTTTTAATTATTAATATGCCTGACGCTGTATTATTCAGAATATATTCATGTCTGGATTGCTTCGTATCTTCAGGAAACTCAAGTGCATCAGGTTGTAATCACCTACCGTTCTACTTCCTCTACCCAGAATTTTTTCTTTTCACCCTTTCTTTGCCCTCTCACTCTTTTCATCCTTTTCGATTTTCAATTCAATCTAAAAATGGGAAAATTTTTAGAGCGGATCCACTATGGCGGCCATGAATATTTTTTTAAATATTCACATGAAACTCGGTATGCGCAGCGGGCCCATTTTTTATTGTAAACTTTGAAAATTGAACTACATATTTGAAAAACGTTCAAAATTACATATTTTTAAACCAGAAATATTCCACATTAAAGAATCTTCAATTGTCGATCTAGTCCAGTCTTTGTTACAGCCCACTCTGTTTTTATTTTTGTGCCTTTGTTATTATTAATTAGTGATGCATGTCGATCATTTTCAATTTTTTCAAAAATCTCGTCAGATTAAATTTAAACTTTACATACATTTCGTTACATTACATTTCAGTTCCATCTAACTATGTTTTAAGCAAATCTCGATTTCGTCCAAAAATGATCGACATGCATCACTATTATTAACCGAAGTTTCGCTCCATCGTTGGATTGTCGATTCCACCCTGTCGGGATGAGTTTCTACTCTTTGTAGTGAAAACGGTCTCAGCCGACTTTGAGAACGACGTACAGAAATCAAGATGAAAACTCTTAACTTTATTTAACATTTTAAACTCGTCTTCTTAAATTCTACATTTAAATTGAATTCAAATTTCGCGCGTAAAACTGATACAGTTCCTTACACTTTAGACGAACTTCCTAATACAGGAAGGTAAATGGAAGCTCGAGTGAGCGGGAATTGACGAACAAGTGGTCATTTTTGGATTCGGATCGTGAGACGCTTGTTCGCTCCAATCTATCTTTTGAAGGAAGTACGCTGGAGGTTGGATTTCATTGCGGTTTTGGGTATTGCTTGCTGTATCTTCGAAGCTAAAGCGAGCCCGTCCAAACATACGCATCCAGGGTTGTTTGATCAGTTTCCAATTGGAATAAATAATATAACGCAATATATGCACGTGAGCACCCGCGCGCTGCTCCTATTCTCTACGCTGCTGGTGTTTTTACGCTTTGGTGAACACCCTCTCTCTCCGCCGAGGGCTCAACTCTCAACGCAAAGCCGCCGCGGCAGCAATTCTCGGAATTAGCTAATCTGGCCTGCTCAAATCCAGCCTCCAGTGTCCTATTCCTATTCCTTTTATGCTGTATTATTCAATTCCACTTGTAGTTTCAAGTCTTATTTGCTGTGAGTAATGACTCATGGAAATTTCACTTTAATAAATAAGTATTTTATATACTTCAAGAATTGATTTTATAATTAGTAAAGAAACCTATGGTCAGAATTTGTTCCTACAAAATTCTTCTCCTTTTTGAGCCTGTCAGGTAAACTTTTTTATAAATTATTCCTTGTATTAAAGTTAAAAGTGTTTCCAAATTTGTGATTTGAAACATAGATTATCTTTAAATTTTCAGTGGCTTATTTGCAGGCGATTAGCATCCAGCACCAAACCGTTGTCTGGTTTTTTCAAATACATTTTTCGAGTTTACTTATTGGGACGTATATGACGGGCAATCCAGGTAAGTAATTGTTCACCTTAATAGTTGATAGATTAATAATAGACAATAGATAATAGTTAATAGATTAATAATAGATAAATAGATTTCAAGTAATTGATGAAAAAAGATGGTCTTATATTAAGAAAGTTACTACCTTGCCTTTAAATAAATTCAAAGAAGGAATAAAATTCCTAATGGATAACACTCATTTTCAATTCAATAATATTAAATATAGACAAACTTTTGTAATTCCCATGGGTTCGCCTATTTCAAACAATCTAGCTGATATGGTAATGCAAGTTTTAGAATCCGAGATTTTCAGTAAACTAGACTTTCAAATCCTTTCCTACTTTCGTTATGCAGATAACACATGTTTGATTATTCCTGAAGATAAAATTGAAGTTACTATCAAAACTTTTAACTCAATTCATAAAAGATTACAATATACACTATTATAAAGAACTTAGTTGATTCAGCTATTCTGCTTTCTGATAATAAATTCCATAATGCTAACTCAAAAGTAGTAAAACATTATCTTTTCTTAAATAACTTTCCACTAAATATTATTGATAAAAAAGTTGATAATAGTATTAATTTTAAACTTGATAAAATGATGAAATTAGGCAGAGACCAATTAGAAATCTTAGAAAAAACTAACGTTGTTTACCGTTTCTCTTGTGATTGTGGCCAATGTTATATTGGACAAAGTAGAAGACCTTTTGACATTAGACGTAAAGGGGTATTTCTATTTGACCAGACCGAAAAATCGATTTTTTATTCTTTTTTTTTAATTTTTCGATAGTATATAGTATGTGGAAATTGTACGCAAAGGCATTTGTTTGGTTCGGACTTTTTAACGAAGCTGCAGCAGGGTCAACTGCGCAGAGCGGAGAGTACTCAGCCGCACGCTGTGGAGGGCTGCCTCGGCTGTGACCGCAGGCAGGTCATAGATGTGTATAATAGAGTCATTGTTCGTCATCAAATAGGTTTTCCTTCCCCAATACGATGTTCCGAAACCATTTATAGATTTGTATCCAAGGTCTAGTCAAAACTTTCAGTGTTAGGTCTGAATTTACAGTGTCACGCTACATGTTGAGCAAGTCGTTTTTCTCAAAACACGATTTTTTAAAATGGCTGACATGCTTCCGTCAAAACCACTGGACCGATTAAGCTTAAATTTGGAGGATATATTTCGCAGATGTTTGGCTATAGCCCGAACTAGAATAAATAACAAATATTGATTTTTGAATTTTTAGCTAGTCAGAAACTACCCCCAAAGAAGTCAAAATTCGCAAACAAAATTTCAAATGGGCGCCATTTAGTGAATTTTCAATATTTTTTGTTCTAGTCCCGGCTATAGCCGTACTCGTACATTTTGAGAATCTCTTCGAGATTCTTGTTTCGGATGGCCTGGAGCAGCTGAATCATGTTAAACTACAATAATGTTTCTAACAACCATTTATATAATAATATAAATGATAATATTGCTCATTTTTTCCTTTGGGATGAGATTGAAGTTTCGCATCAAGAGAATCATCCTATTAAAAGAGCCTTTGCTGAAATGTTTTTTAATAAAAAAGAACTGGATAACAGTCTCAATACAATCACTGATCTTGACTATTTTAATGAATCTTACAATTCTATTCTAGAACTATTTTTATAGAAAAATTTTAACAAATTCCTGACGACAGAGTTCTTTTCTTGAACTTTCATACAATATTGAATACAATCAAATTAATTTATCTGCTCGTTTCTACTTTTCAAATAACTGTTTTCAACTCTTCAACTTTTATATTACTTTTCAAATTTTGGCGCCTTTTTCTCCACTGCTACTGTATGTTAGGTTAATTGATTTTCCTTGACATTCACTTTTGGAGTTATATTTATGAGAGCAGGATGCCTCTCCATCCTGCTCTCATAATAATTTAAAAAAAATATATGTTTTAAATTTATAAATTTAAAACATATTGTTGACAGTTTTTTAAAATGATTTTGATTTAATCTACTACACAAATTCCTTGAAGTTTTGTTTGAATTGAAATATGGTAACTATAACTCCTTATCATTTGAACTTGACCTCTATTTTTATTATGATACTGATTTGCAGATCAATTTATAATTTACTTTACAGACAATTCATATATTCCCAGATAGCAAGCGTGCGAGGCACGTTACTCGCACTGCATGCGAGGCACGCCATGCGTGCCGGAACGCAGCGTTATCACTCGCACTTCGTGCAGGCACATATATGCGAGGCATATAACAGCCATACCACGCTGAAAAAACTAGTTCTCGTCAGATCACTGAAGTTAAGCAGCGTTGGGCGCGGTTAGCACTTGGATGGGTGACCATTCGAGAAAACTGAGTGCTGTTGGCACATCGTGGGTGTGGTGAGCCCACACTTGTAGTTATTTACTACAAGTTATCAACCTAGAAACACTACCCGAATCGGGTAGTGTCACGCCTACCCCGAAAGGGAAATGGCTTAATGGTATATATATATGAGTCGCATATTGTGAAAGGTGAAATTTTGAATAATAATAATATGAATTATTAATATTGTGAAATACTACAAATTTCAACCACTTTCCTACTATTAAAAAGATGTAAAATATAAATTTTAAATTTTAAAACATTTTTATTGGGCCGACAATTTATAAATTGCCAAAAAGAAACAAATTTTTGCAAGTTGGATATTAGACAAGTATATGTTTGTTATTTTTATTATTCAAACAAATTATTTTTAATTTATTTTACCCTGCTTATTCTATATTTACGGATCAGGTTTTAAATAAACAGTTCCAAGTTCCCGCCTGATCACGTGGCAAGAAACATATCCATACAACATGGCGTTCCTTTCGGTTGCGGTGGTTAGGCTAGGTCGTTTATATTGAATGTTGACAATTTGCAGTCTTCTTCTTCGTGGGCACTTAGTTATTTCTAATTTATTATATGTACGTAAAATTATTTCGGACTGCAAACGGTTTTCGTGTTCGCTGTATAGTTTCGAGTGAACGTTTCACCTGGCAGATATACTGAAGGTAAATAAATACTTATTTTTTAATGTGTTGATTGGATCATTTTGACTCGCAATGTATTTTTTCGTTATTTTTTTTCAAGTGACAAGAGAGAAATGTTTTTTACTCATTGCTATATGTTTATCGAAATGTGTACAGCAAATTAGACAACATTTTATTTCGAAATTGACATAATCCAGTTAGGGTTACGTGACATTCTGAAAATCTTGATTAAATAGTGACACATTACCTCAATTTCTGGTGCGGTAAACGAAAGACCGCTGTAGATTGTACTTTTCAAAATAAAAATGAGTAGGAAATATACATTTTTCCATCAAATTGACTGTGGGACGTGAATCAGAGACTTACTTTGAATAACATTTGGATAGAGACACAGATCTAGAAGTCGCCGTGGTTCAAGTTGATCGTGGTATTTCATTAGCAAAACCTGTGCATAATGGTTTAGAAGAGGCTGATTATTCATTAGAAGCTACCAATTATGCTCGTCGTATTTTGAAAAACTGGATAAATGATTTGCACCTCCCTGAACCGGTGGGACCCCGGTGGGATGTATCGCGATCGGGATCGCCATCGGGGAGATCGACATCGGGCTAGGGTTGCACGATTCTCGAAAAAACAAAATCACTTCCCAATGATCCATTAATTTCCAAACTTCACGATTTAGAATTTTCGATTAGGTGACATCAGGGCAGGACCGGAGAATTTATAAGCGAATACAAAAAAAACAAAAAAAAAACAAGTACACAGTAATGTAAAAATGATTCATTTTCTGCTATTGTAAGGTAATTTTCAAGAAAAATTAATTAGTAAAAATGTCATAATATATATTTCTTTATAACGCTTATTCGGAAGATAAATTATTGAATTTTAATTTGATATCCACGTTTTATGAATTTTTTTGAGACAATTGTTTATTATTTACATAACAATTTCGATTGTAGTATTATACACTACAGATGGCAAATACTTTGATGCAAAAAATAACCTGTTCCATTTCACCTTTTTCTCCTCTAATTCGTCTAAATTAATTACCTCAAAATAATCGATTCACAAATAATCGAATCGAAATCGCCAATTCCTAACATCGACTCGACGCGACGGGCCGATAGATGCCCAAAGTTAATGTACGCGCAATTGTAAAAGACACTCTTGTGGGAAGCTGATTGTAGACCGAATAGTTTCACGGTCAAAATTATACTCTTTATATCAATAATAATAAATGTTACTTAATTGGCTGCGCTCAGGAAAGTTTTTCTGCAGTTTTTTCTTTCCCTTGGCCGAAAGTCCAAGCATATGCGAGCGTTTGTAATAAGAATCTGTCTGCAGACGCTAAGGGATACTTATTAAGAACGGGTTTTTAAAATTAAAAAAAAAAAATTATGTAAATGTAAGCAATGAAATGAAAAAAATAAATCATTATCCAATATTATTTAATTTTATTATGAAATCATTGCCACATAGCTTCAACATTATTTATGTAGTCATGCTTGGATTATTCCATATCTTCAGGAAACACGAGTGCATCACGCTGTCATCACCTATCGTGCTACCCATCAAACCCACCTCTTCCCTCTTTCTTTGCCCTCTTACTCTTCGCATCCTTTCTGATTTTTAGTTCAATGTAAAAATGAGAAAATGCAGAAAAGCGAATCCAATATTCCAGCCATGATTGAATTTTCCTATTACATCATCAGTCTGATAAAGTTCGATGGAAAATACTAACTGGAAAAGAAAAAAGACTCAACACTGCACTAGATCAATACTGCAAGCCGTGAATGACGCAAACTGTCATTGCCTGTCACTGCCTGTTTATACCGCTAGATAGCGCGCTCAGGCTAAATAACTGCAGCTAACCTAAATTCTCTTTAGCCAATTTCGCAGCATTGAATTAAAGATAATGTAGCCTTCCACCTCCATGAATATTCAGTCTTTTTTCACGCTTCCACTACTTTTTTCACAGTTAGTCTACCGTCCTGAAATTGCCCACTTTGTGTGATAGTAAACAACGTAGTTTCCGACATAGATTCCGACGTAGTAAAAAGTGGGATGAGGGGGGAGGGGGCGATTAAGCAATTCTGGCCCCGGATTCGGTTTTAGCACCTCACAATACATAAGTATTCATAGGTCTAGTCTTTGGTACAGCCCACTCTGTTTTTATTTGTGTGCCTGTATTATTATTAATCGCAGTTTAATCGTAGTGAAAACGGTCTCAGCCGACTTCGAGATCGACGTACAGAAATCAAGATGAGAACTCCAAACTTTATTTAACATTTTAAACTCGTCTGCTTAAATTCTATATTTAAATTAAATTAAAAATTTCGCGCCTGAAACTGATACAGATCGTTACACTTTTGATGAACATCACAATAGAGGAAGGTAAAAGAAGGCTCGAGTGAGCGGGAATTGACGGACCTGTTGTCATGTTTGGATTTGGATAGTGAGGCGCTTGTTCGCTCTAATCTATTTTTTGAAGGAAGTACACTGGAGGTTGGATTTCATTGCGTTTTTGGACATTGCTTGCAGTAGCCTTGAAGCTAAATCAAGCCCGTCCAAACGTAATCATCCAGGGCCGTGTGAACAGTTTCCAATTGGAATAAATAATATAACGCAATACATGCGCGTGAGCACCCGCGCGTTGCTCCTTTCCTCTACGCTTCTGGTGTTTTCACGCCTTGGTTAACACCCTCTTTCCCCGCCGAGGGGCTGAACTCTTAGCGCAAGGCCGCCGCTGCAGCAATTCTCGGAATTAGCTAATCTAGCCTGCTCAAATCCAGCCTCCAGTGTCCTATTCCTATTCTTTTCATGCTGTATTATGCAATTTCACTTTTTTAGGTTCAAGTCTTATTTGCTGTGAGTGATGACTCATGAAAATTTCACTTCAATAAATAAGTATTTTATATACTTCAAGAATTGATTTTATAATTACACCAGAGACTCGATAGATGAACAATCTCGGGGGTTGCCTGAAAATGGCCTTGTTCATATAACGCGTACAGCGAAACGTAAACAGGCAGGGCCGCTTGAACCGTTTCCATAATATTGCGCAATCTACTTGACTGCGTAGACTGTGCATGCGTCCCTTCAGAGGCGGAGTCGCAACCGTCTCTCGCCCTGCCCCCTGAGAAACTGTAGGGACCAGAAATTCTAGAAATTCATATAACGCGTCCGATCGCGCGTTCAAATAGCGAGTCTCTGGTGTAGTAAAGAAACCTATGGTCAGAATTCGTTCCCACGAAATTCTTTTCCTTCTTGAGCTTGTCAGGTAGACTTTTTTTTACTGTTATTCCTTGTATTAAAGTTAAAAGTGTTTTCAAATTTGTGATTGAAAACATAGATCATCTTTAAATTCTCAGTGGCGTATTTACAGGCGCCTGGCATCCAGACCAGACAGTTGTCTGGTTTTTTAAAATACATGTTTCGAGTTTACTTGTTGAGACGTATATGGCGGACAATCCAGGTAAGTAATTCTTCACCTTAATAGATTAATAATAGATTAATAATAGATTAATAGATTTCAATTAATTGATTCAATAAATTTAAATAATTTTTAACTAATTTTATTATTTAACAGTAAACCACCTGAAAATATTATGCTAAAAAAAATAGGCTGATTGTCTTCTCTTTTTATATGCATGATTCTAATTTTACAACGTGGCATGAAGGTGGCACTAGATAAGGGTTTCCTGATAAAATTCGAACTTTTTTCCTTCGCCATCAGTTTCTACCTGTGATTACATACCTTTTTATCAAAATTAGCAAATGATTTTCTCGATACTTTGTGCAGTTTTTTCGCAGAGCAATTCTAGCTTCACTTGATGATAATGATCGTAAGTAAAATAATTCTATCCTGTTCAAAAAAATATTAATTTTTTTGCCAATCCGTCTATCAAAATACCAGAACATCCTAAACAAAACTGAAAAGAATTTGGCCTTTGTCTGTCTGTATGTCTGTATATCTGAATGTATGTCTGTCTGTGAGCACGATAACTTTCGAAATAATTGACAGATTGGATTGGGCTTTGGTATATTCTTCAAGTGTCGGCTTGACCTATCGGAGATTACCTATCGTGTCTTTCGCGCGTATCAAACTGAATCCTGCTTGTGAGAGCCCTCTATCTTTTTAGGTACTGGGGATACTTCCCCCACCCTTCCGCGAAATCATATTGGTGACGGCTGGCGCGTTTAACTCGCGCTAACTCTTCTTCAGTACGCTGTCGTTTTTCGAGTAGTGTGTATCGTTCAAACGTTGTTGTAACGTTCGTTAGACAGCTTTTAAGTGAATTGTGAGAGTGATATTATTGTAAGATTTGTTCATTATCTTTATAAATGTAAATTTCAGGTGTCGCTCAGGAGTCGCAGCCGAGCCTGTAACGGATCAGGAGACGCAGCCGAGCCGGTTGCGGCTCAGAAGCCGCAGCCGAGACTGTTACGGCTCAGAAGTCGCACCCGAGCCTGTAAGCGGCCGAGCCTGTAGCGGCTCAAAAGCCGAAACTGAGCTGGAAACAGCTCGGTGGTGGCTGCAGCCGACTCCACATCGGCTCGCAGGACTCCAATTGCTCATGGAGCCTCCGCCGAGCCTTTATTGACCGTGGAGGGTCCACCGGCTTTAAAAGGCTTGCAGACATTTAATCTCGAGCGTGCTTATAACAGTGATGATAAAATGCATGAAATTGATTTTAAAAGAGGCTTGCAGACATCCACTCTCAAGCGTCCTTGATCATTATTGATAAACGCCTATTTGGATGCCTTCGTTTTCTTTATAGATGGCCGAATCGACATCCCACGTTATCCTGGAAGAACTTTTGGAGGAGTCAGCACCTACATAGAAGAAAGATAGGATTTTGGACAGATTAAAGCTGTTGGCCCAGGAAACCTTTCCAGCTGGTTGGTATAATTGGAAAACTGTAAATTTATCTATGGAAAATCTGTTTGGAGTCAATGTGGATATTGATCCTCAAGTGCTAAATAAGTTAAGGTATGCTTTGCCTACGGTTGGTATTGCGAAAGCGTTTAATCCACCGGCAGTGGACCTAGCAGAAAAGCATTACCGTGATTATAAAGTTGCAATGCTGAATTGGCCCTTCTGCAGGGCTTTGATTATTAGTCCACCTGCGCTTAAGAATAAATTGAAAGGTTCGGTGGGACAAGCTGAATTATTTCTGCAGGCGGTAAGGCCTATGAAGCATCTATTCATTTCACGCAAACAGGCAGCTGAGGAGCTTCAATCTTTTCAGCATGGTTCAGAGTCCGAGGAGTAGGAAAATAGTCCACCTCCTGTGGGGAAGAGAGATGCTGAGTCTGCAGGGTTAGACACACCTTCAAGGAAACGGTCAAGGGTGGCAGTTCTGGAGGACTGTGTGAATAATATGTTTGCAGCGTTATCTGAAAAGATTGATAAGTTGAAGGGGGCAGCAGTTGATGAATCATCAGGAGGAGAGGTCGATGAAGAGGATAGTGAACTGAGTGGTTCAGAGTCAATAATCTCTGAACAGCCGTCGCAAGCGACATCACAATGGTCGTCTCCTAGTTTTCCCCTTTCGAAAGAAAAAACTTATGTTGACCTTGAAGCCTTATCTCTGGTTCCCCATGTAAAGGAAAATGAACCCGCAATACCTCCGCCCTGTCCAGAGATCAGGGCTCAAGGTATTTCTTGCCAAAAGTTGGGAACAGCAGATTGGAATAAAATAAGGTTTAAGGAGGTGCAAAAGAAGCTTCAGGCTGTTCCAGTGTTTGATGCATTGAAAGTGAATAGTCAGTTGGAAGATTTGGTGCAAAAAACCTTTGTCAATTCCTTACTGACAAAAATGGATGAGATGGCAGGAACTCATGGCTTGCTAAAGCAGAGACAGAGAATAATAGAAGGATTGAAAATACTGGCGCAGAAGCACCCAAGAGCCTTTCAGGATATTAAGGCCACTTTTTTGGGAGATTCCTCTATTAAGGAGACCTCAGATGATCTTCTTCATTTCACTTGTGCTAGGAGAGCGGAGATTATTGAGATGAGAAGGAAAGTATTCAAGCCTATGGAGAATTATCAGGCAGCAAATCTGGCAGAAATCCCTCCATCAGAGTGCCATATTTTTTGTGAGGATTCACTTTCCAAGTTTTTAGATCACCAAGGAGGTTTCCATAAAGTTTTTCATCAAGGCCGGAAAAGTTTCAAGAATAAAGATATTTCTAAGTTTAAGTTCAAGTCCAATCGCTCTGTTGGTTTGAGGGGATCTTCTCAGCCACAGAGGTCCAAACCTCGAAGTGGATCGTCGTCCTTTCGTAAGCCAAGTTCCAAGTACTATAGTTCCAAAGAATATAGGAAGGACCCAAAGGGGGGTGCTTTAAGAAGAAAGGATCATCGTTCACATAGATTGTGACTATCCGTTTCGAAGAGGCCAGTTGAATCACTTCATTCCGCAGTGGCAACAGATGAAAGCGCCCGCTCACGTACTATAAATGCTAAAAGGATATGCGATACCATTCGTAAGAAGTCCTTTGTCGGTACCTTTATCAAACGAAAACATAAGGAGATTCGCCACCAAAGTATCTTATCAGATGTCGGTGGAAATGAGAAACTTATTGGATTTGGGTGTAATAGAAAAGGCTGTGTGGACAACAGGGTTTATTTCTCCAATGTTTCTCGTCCAGACGATAAGTTTCATCAGATTTTCAATTTACGCCGTCTAAACGAATACCTTCTCCAAAAAAAGTTTCGGTTGATAAATCAGCTAACGGTGCCGAAATTCCTTCAAAGAAACGACTTTATGGTAAAATTGGATCTGTCGCAGGCTTATTTCCATATTCCAATAAGACGGAGTCATCGAAGATATCTTTGCCTCTCATACAACGGTCAGGTTTACAACATGACGTGCCTCCCATTCGGCCTAGCAACTGCCCCACTCGCTTTCTCCAGGATAACCAATTGGTTGGCGAGTGTTTTCCGTCAAGAGGGATTGCGGATATTAGTGTATCTGGACGACTTCTTGTTGGCTCGTTAACATCAGCGAATACCACAAGATCAGCTGAGTCGAGTGATTTATCATCTTCGGTTCTTGGGTTGGTTAATAAATACCCAAAAGTCCTTTATGACTCCTAAAAAAGAGTTAGAATTTTTAGGAATAATATGGAACACGGAGGCGA
>CAKNYM010053911.1:0-79118 GCA_932195095.1 Andricus curvator | reverse complement strand
CTTTCAAGTTTCGAGGCACACAGCCTTGTTGCTTCTCCTTGCCTCGGGAAGAAGGATTCATGATTTGACGCTCTTATGCATTGATTCGAAAAGCTGCATAGTCCAGGAGGATTTTATAATTTTTTGGCCTGCTTTCGGATCGAAAACAGATAACGCTCAGTACAGACAGTCGGGTTGGAAGTTAAGCAGGTTGGATCAATCCGAGTATGATTTAGTAAGTTGGATCAGATAGTTGATAATTTTATCGGCTGAAAGAAGGAAAGCATGTTTGGAGTTGACAAATCTTTTTATCACAACTAGAGGAAAGGTCAAAGCAGCTTCAAGAACAGTGATTGCTGGCTGGTTGAAAACTATCTTCAAAGAGTTGGGAATTAATGAGAATCCTGCTTCGGTGAGATCGGCAGTAGCATCTTATAGTTATGAAAAAGAGTTGCCATTGGACGAAATATTAAAAAGAGGTAACTGGAGGGGTTCTACAAATTTTTTAAAACATTATTGCAGGTTCGTCAAGAAGTCAAAAGATTTGTCGAATAATACTTTAGATCATTTATTTGAGCCAGTTTAAGATTTGTGAGAAAAATCGTTCTACAGTATGTTTCATTTCAGATTTAGTCTTTGTTTTGTGTAGAATTACTACTGTTCATGTACTTCGATTGCTGTTCGTTTAGACTAAATAAAAAAAATGGAATGAGAATTATATTTTTTCCATATTTCTTTTATCCACAGTATCCATAGTATCCACAGTACATAAAAAGAAAGAGGGCTCTCACAAGCAGAATTAAGGTTGATACGCAAGAAAGACACGATAGGTCATCTCCGATAGGTCAAGCCTGGGCAAGATCGGAAATACTCGTTTTCCTCCCTACGGGGTAGAAAACTGGTCATATTTTCATGGTCTTGTTTTCATAATTTAAAAAAGCGCACATTCTATGAAGAAAAACTATTTTGTTATTAAACGTTTTATTGCAACTTGAATCGTTTTTCAACAATTTTAATTTGTTGCTTTTCAATGTTATTCTTACGATTTGAACAAAAAATATGCATTCTAGCGTAAAGCGATAATAAGAAAATGTTTGGATACAATTCAGGCGAAAAATTTTGTAAATTTGAAAGCTATTGTAACTTGCGTCCTTTTTCTGAAAAGTTAATTGTTTGGTTTCAATGTATTCTCATAACAAAACTTTCTAACACATTTGTAGATCTTTTTGGGTTGAAAAACTTTTGTCATTTCATTTTTTTTTCGTTTTTTGGGTCCTTGTGTGATTTAAAACAAAAATGTATTTTCTATTTTTATTACTATTTTTCACTATCAGAACAAAAATTAAGGGTTCCATAAAAAAATCATTAATAACAAACTTATAGATCTTATTTGGCAGTACAACTTTTCTTGATTAATTTTTTTCCGTATCTTGTGTCGTTTCTCCCAAAATTTAAATTTCTTATGTTTAATATTATTTTTCACGATGAAAACTAAAACTACACATTCTATCGAAACAATGACTTGTGTTCATTCATTTTTTCGTTGCCTGTGTCGTTTATCCAGAAATTTAATTTTTAAATTTTTTTGAATGTTTTTTACGAATAAAACAGAAACTGTTCGCCCTATCAAGAAGTGATTGACAAGAAATTTGTAGATCTTCCTTAGATGCATAATTTTTGTATTATCATCTTTTGTCGTATCTTGCAGAGTTTAGCCACAAAATATAATTTTTTATTTTTCATTATTTTTTTTGCTATCAAAATTTTAATTTTTCGAAAAATTCAAACGCTGTTATGATAATCTTTTAGGGTGTGCAAAAAACAATATTTTTCTCTTTTTGACTTTTTGTTCATATATTGCATTGCTGGGCCTAAAATTTTCATTTTCGTTTGTTCCGTTTGTCTCTCGTAAAACTGATTATATCAGTTTGATTCTTCAAATTATAGAAATTTTTTTTCTATAAACCTCATTTTCGGCACGACAACTACATTAAAGTAGAACATTGAAATTTTGTGCTCTCAAAGTATGAAGCTATTCAAGATAACATCATTTTGTCAAGAAAAAAACACGCGAAGACTGATCTTCATCTGTTTTTATTTGTACGATTCTAATATTGCAAGGTGGCATGATCGTCGCTCTAGATACAAGGTTTTCTTATAGAAGTCGAACTTCTTTCCTTCATCATCAGTTTCATTCTGTGCGTACATAGTTTCTCATAAAAATGAGCAAACTGTCTTATTTGATTCTTTCGATACTTTGTTCAGTTTTGTCGCAAGAAATTATAGCTGTATCTGATGCCGGTAAGTGAAATAATTTTACCCTTTTTGAAAAAACAATCAATTTTCTTACTTATCCGTCCATCAAAATGCTTTGACCAGTATCTCCTAAACGATACTGGAAAATATTTGATCTTCCTCATTTCTTAAGAATAATAATATGGTAGGATACTAGTACATTTTTCTCTTTTAAATTTCAAAATTCACTTTAAAAAAAGATTGTTATTCGCAATATCTTATCGAAAAGTAGAAAATGCAACGTGAAATTAACAAACAGTGATTTCGCGCCTTGAGAAAAGAGAGCATATGGAATATAATTTGGCAACGTGTACAAGATAGCAGCTTGAGGTTTCACGGCGATTCAAAAACACAAATGTCAAATACGTTATTTTTTTTTTAATCTTGCCGACGTTCCGTGAGCATTTCCGTTCACGTAACTTCGGCAAGATTGATAGTTTCGCGCACGATTGAAACCTGAAAAAGCTATACATTTAAAATTTTAAAAATCTTGAATATCATTATTGTTACCCCTATTTTCAGAGTGAATTGTTTTGTTTCTTCAGAGTGCATTTTATCAAAAGCTTGTTATTCTTAGAATTGTTTGAAATTTTTTACTTTCTTTTTTTTTTTTTTTCAATGAAACTTCGTAGGGCGCGGTACAGATTTGGGTAGTAACTTGTAACAAGTAACTAAGTCACTGAAAAGTTATGTTATTTATAACTCATAGGATACCTACGTGAAAAAATTCTAGGAAAAGCAATCTAAGGAAATTAAATGGGGACATTTAATTTGGAAATTCCCTACGGAAATTCTACAAACGTTTCTACAAATAAATTTTGAACTCAGTTTGAATTCCGGTGATGAACTGCGCTCTCAGAAACCACATCCTTGCACCAGGTATGCAAACAATATCTTCTTCGAGAAAATCATGCTACCAACGTCAAAATCTTGCACCTACTGTGGGTTCGTCGAGGACACGAGGTTGAACCAGTGCCCCAGGTGAAAAAAACACATCATCTCCGGGGGACTCTGATTTTTGCAGTACTTCAGGGTGCCTGGAGTGGGTTCCTCGAGGACACGAGATTGAACCAATGCCCAGGTGAGAAAAACACATCTTCTCCAGGGAAGTCTAATTTTTGCAGTACCTTAGGGCACCTGGAGTGGGTTCCTCGAGGACACGAGGTTGAAATAATGCCCCAGGTGAAAAAACACATCTTCTCCGGGAAAGTCTGATTTTTGCAGTACTTCAGCGTGCCTGGAGTGGGTTCCTCGAGGACACGAGGTTGAACCAATGCCTCAGGTGTAAAGAACACATCCTTTCCGGGGCAGTCTGATTTTTTCAGTACTCCAGGGTGCCTGGAGTGGGTTCCTCGAGGACACGAGGTTGAACCAATGCCTGAGGTGTAAAGAACACATCTCCTCCAGGGAAGTCTGATTTTTGCAGTATTTTATGGTCCCTGAAGTAAGTTTCTGGAAGACACGAGGTTGAAACAATGCCCCAGTCGTAGAAAACACATATCCTCCAGGAATGTCTGATTTTTGCAGTACTTCAGGGTAACTGGAGTGGGTTTCTCGAGGACACGAGGTTGAACCAATGCCCAGATGAGAAAAACACATCTTCTCCAGGGAAGTCTGATTTTTGCAGAACCTTAGGGCACCTGGTGTGGGTTCCTCGAGGACACGAGGTTGAAATGATGCCCCAGGTGTAAAGAACACATCTCTTCCAGGGAAGTCTGATTTTTGCAGTACTCCAGGGTGCCTAGAGTGGGTTTCTCGAGGACACGAGGTTGAAACAATGCCCAGGTGAGAAAAACACATCTTTTCCGGGGAAGTTTGATTTTTGCAGTACTTCAGGGTGCCTAGAAAGGATTTCTCGAGGAAACGAGGTTTAAATAATGCCGCAGGTGAAAAAACACATCTTCTCCGGGGCCGTCTGATTTTTGCAGTACTTCAGGGTGCCTGGAGTGGGTTCCTTGAGGGCACGAGGTTGAACCAATGCCTGAGGTGTAAAGAACACATCTCCTCCAGGGAAGTCTGATTTTTGCAGTATTTTATGGTCCCAGAAGTAAGTTCCTGGAAGACACGAGGTTGAACCAATGCCCCAGGTGTGAAAAACACATCTTCTCCAGGGAAGGCTGATTTTTGCAGTATTTTATGGTCCCAGAAGTAAGTTTCCGGAAGACACGAGGTTGAAACAATGCCCTACGTCCGACCCCCCCACCCTTACGTGTCAGAAACTACGTCGTTCACTATCTCAATTTCCCACATAGGTTCCGACGTAGTTTTCGACGTAGTTCACGACGTCGGAATTTTCAATAAGGTAATTGTAATTCAATAATTCTTACGTAAAATGTAATTTTTGAATTAAAATGTTGAACTAACCTGAACATTCGGAAATTTCAAATTACGCACAAATTATTGAAGTAAACAGATTTTTCCCATGCATACACACGTCTATTGAAAAATGAATACCAGTTTGTATTTATACATTTTTAATCCTTGTATTTATTGACTCAAGTGAGTTTTTAAAATCTTAAAGTTAGAGCTCGAGGCCAACGGCCTTAACCAGATAGCTCCTTTGGACGTAAAAGTGAAAAGAAGTTATTAGAAAGTTTCAAAAACCAACCTGAGTCAGGTCAAATAATTTGTTTGAAAACTTCTAATGTACCAAATACGTACTATTTAAAAAAAAATAATAATAAAATGGCAGTTTCAATGTATTTGAACAATTTGAAAGTTTAATTTTCTTTATAACCTCAATATAATCAATAATAATAATAATTTCTGTTATGCACTGAAAATATGAATTGAGTCAATTATAAATGTAACTACTGTAAAAGCCCGTTTTGCCGCAGTGTCCACCCCACAACGAACATCTCGAATTTCCTTATTTGAAATTTTACCCTGCTGATACTTTGTCTAAAATTTTCATTTTCATAATTACAAGCTCATAGTCCTTGCGGACTCATTTTCAGTCCACTAGTAATTAATAAATCGAGAATGAGTCTATCGCTGTCCACATCAATCGATCGAAATGATCTTAATTGCTCGCATTCATACACCTCTAAGCTAATTTGCCAAATACATGCAACGTGAAGCCTCTAAAGGACAGTCATTCTGCCAAAAATTGAAATTAAAAGTTATTGCAGGCCAACCTTAGCACATAAACTGTATGAAACCTCTGGGGATGTTGATGTTGATCCTCTTCCTTTTAGCGATGTGAAGATGTTCTTTTTCTAGTAGAATTCTTGACAGAAAAGGTGGATCTTCCAGATTCAAAACTAAGTAAATAATTGTAGATGGTGATCCCAGCAAAAACGTGAATCTCCCAGATTTCAATTGATTCGATAGACATGTACTGTCTAAATTGGTTCACATTTTTCCCTTTTTTACTTCATAGATATAAACAACAATGCTGTTCACTTCAGAAAATATAAAATCTTTGGATGCAGTTTATAAATTACAGAAATATGGCTCAGAAATAAAATTCAATATTCATAATGTATCATAAAAACCAAGAAGACCGATCAAATATAAATGAATACACACACATATTATTCAAATTTGATGAGCAAGAATACTAATGAAAAAGTGCAGCTGACGAGCAGACCATACCGGATATCATCGCGATAACTACGAATTTAGTTATATATAATTAAAAAAGAGGTTGAAAACCCCCAACAAGGTCCCACTGGGAGCAACTGCCATCTAAAAATGGCATCGGCTCTCAGTAGAACCGTCGTTAATCACACTTATGGCCAAGGATGACAGCTTTCTGCATCCACCTCGCAAGTGCGCATTCACTTCCTATTTAAAGTCGGAGACGCCCATTCCGCAGCGGCTGGTGTTAGGACGCACTATACTGCTGCCGAAAAAAGGCAATTTGTCCAACGCAGAGAATAACAGGCCAATAACTTGTTTGAACACACTGCAAAAGATATTTACAGCTGTCCTGAACAACAGGAATGTTCGACAATTTGAGCCTGTGTGGCGAGAGATGTACGAACAACCATGAGTCCTTTGCTTTTTTGCATCACACTTCTGCCTCTATCTCTCACACTACGGAATTCTTCTGCATACTTTTGTGACTACAATAACCATCTTGAGCATGAGGTTACTTATGTATTTTGTATGGGTGACCCTAAAATTGCGGATATAAGTGTTATTAGACATCCTAATACTGGAGAGACCTATACATACCTGGGCGTGCCGCATTCAGGAGCTAACATCAGTGCAGGGGTCTCTCCGAAACAGATACAAGCATCTTTCTCGACAGATTTAGTCTTCCAATCTATCGGCGTTGAACAAGGTATCTGTGACTAACATTTTTGCCGTCCCGGTTCTACTCTACTCGTTTGGAGTGGTTCAACGGACGAAGAACGAGGTTACGGATTTTGATATCACAACACGTAAGATCATGCATATGCATAAAAGCTTGCTTATCAATTCGTCATTTCCGCGATTATACATTTCACGCCGTCAAGGCGGACCCGGAATTCTGAATATCTAGTGTCTTCATAACCAAATTGTTCTAAATACAGCTTACATCGTTGCAAATGGCAGAGATCCTCTCCTAAAAATGGTCAGGAACCACGAGATGATTGGCGAAGGAGCGTTCCTTTACAAAGCCGCGGAGCAAGCGGCTGAGACCCTTGGCCTGAATTTTGACATCAGAAGTGCAGAAAGTGCATTACTTCATCTAGATGCTTTACTTCTAAAAGCCGAAAGGAAAAAAGCAAAGGTTCAAAAATTTCACCAACAGCTACTCGACAAGAAAATTGACGGAAACGTTCACAGAAATGTAGAAAAACAGTCCTTGTCGAAGGAGCAAACTTTTGCTTTCCTCAAATCATCAGGGCTTAATTCAGGTACAGAGGGTTTTATTTTCGCATGCCAGGACGGTGTCATTTCCACCTTAGTATACCGTGAACGAATTTTATGTCAAGAAGTTCCCAGTGATAGGTGCAGATCGTGTCATGCACACGCTGAGTATCTAGAACACATACTATCAGGGTGTCCGACCCACGCAGGAACTTCGTATATCTATAGACATAATGCGGCCCTAAGAGTGCTTTATCAGCATCTTTGTCGCTCCTCACGATGTTGATGGTGACCCTACCCTGTCGAACGCTACAAGGGAGATACAGTCAATTGTCCCAAACGAGAAGTGCCATATTTTCTGGAACTACGCTTTTCGGACACCAGTCTCCGTTGCACACTCGAGGCCTGACATCGTTCTCCAAGACTTCGAGAAACGAACAATATTCGTCATCTAATTCTCAGCTGCAACGACTGTACCCAAAACATTCGGTACAAGTAATTGTCCTTGTGGTAGGTGCTCTTGGAGGTGCGATACTATTACTGGTTTGTAAACTTCAAGCCATTCCCGCGTGCTAAAAATATGCCAAGGGACTTGCTAGATGGATGCACAAAGCTGTTCTCTTTGTGTCGCTTCGTGTCCTCAAGACACAAAAAGGTTTCGGCGGCCTGTCGTTGTGACTTCATCGTGTTCTGTCACCACCCATCTCACGGGTTTGAGACGTGTTCATAAGTGTGATTCACCGCGGTTCTACTGAGAGCCGGTGTTATTTTTAGATGTCAGTTGCTCTCAGTGGAACCCTGCGGTGGTTGTTTAACCCTTTTTTTGAATTATATATATGTAGAAAGCCTCCTCTGTGAGAAAGCCATACATTTAAATTGCAAATTCAAAACAGTAAATGTTAAAAAAATCTGGAGAAATGATTTTACGTATTATTAAAGTTGATCATTCATTATTAATTAAAATAATTAAGGTGCTGATATTTGGAAGCAAAAAAAACATTTAAACGTGAACTTTTGAAAATTGATGTTGAAAAATTATTCTTAATATTTTTTATGATTTATCTCAATAATAAAGTTTGAGTTTAATATTTTCATAAACGTTCACTTCATCTATATGTATTAGGGTGGTCAAAAAAACGTTTTTCGAACTAGAGGGTAAGACAACCCCCCAAGATTTTTCATTTCTGAAGAAAGAAAATCTGTATTTTTTTTTCGAAGTTCCGATATTGACTTTCATTTTCAACTTCCTGTACCCCTCCCTTCCTCCCCCCAACGCCTCAAATATGACTCAAAAATTAAAAAAATACATTATTACGTAGTATTGTTAATTTTCAGCTTTTTCTGCAATATTTTTTGATACAAATAAATACTTCTTGACAATTTTAATATGCCTAATGACTGGCGATTGATTCGCATGGTACATTTTTACAAGAAATCATGTGATTATTTGAACAATTAATTATTGTTTATTCACAAAATTTCTCAAACTCGCACCAGAGATGTCCAAAAATATTTTTAAAATCGTATTTCATGAATTAAGTATAATATTGAATGATTTTAAGGAGTAATAAATTCTGCTGAAAACTTCCTGTTATTGTTTAAGCAAATAATTATTGTTTACTTTCAAATGTTCTTCAAAACGAGTATGTGCGGTTTACATCTTTTTGGCGTTTCATTAAATAAATCATAAAATTCATAATAAAATTTAAATTATAAAAGTATATTTATTATTGTATTCTTGATATTTTCCTATTTTAACCGTGATTATATTATGGAAAAGTACATTCGATAATAAAAATTATGATTCTAGTTTTGACATTTTCTTTGAATAACGGTGTTGAATGGAAGATGTTATTTTGTCGACCAGGGTAATTAATTAATTAATTTTCTGATGTTAAACATTGCGATCTATTGGTCAAATACTTTTTCTGGTGAAACGAGAAAAAATCTGCATCAGCCCGGATTTGAAGCGGGAACGCCACTATCCATGAGTGGAGCGTTAATCAATTACAGCACCGAGACTGCAGCAGATAATTTTTCGTTTCTCCTATATCCACAGGATGACGTTAATCTACGTCTAATTAATCTGTGAATTTAGTGACTTATTCTAGTCGTAATAAATTTTACCGAATCTAAATAATTCAATGGAAGATTTTATTTTGTCGACCAGGGTAATTAATTAATTAATTCTCTGATGTTAAACATTGCGATCTACTGGTTAACTGGTTAACTGGTTAACGCTCCACTCATGGATAGTGGCGTTCCCGGTTCAAATCCGGCCTTGTTTTGATAGTCTGAATTTCTCTTTTTCTATCATTTTAGACACCCCAAACCTGGACCAGACCAGACTGTCAAGATGATAAGAAAAAATGGTCTTGGTTTGTTAGCGTACATTTTTCATTTTCTATAATTTCAAACACCCTGTAGCGGACCGAACTTGAAACATTTCTTGTTCTTGGCTCGTTGATCAGTTCCAGTCCTTGGACAGACCAGACCTTCTCGAATAGACGGTCTAGATAAGGACAGACTTGGCGAGGTTCAGATCTTCCAGACTAGACAGTCTAGATAAATCCAGACCTGGGCCAGACCTGTAAACGAAGTGCTAGGACATTTGTCCACACGGGTATGAGGGATTTTGCATCGACCTGAAAGTTTGCCATTGCTTTGAAGTCTTAACTTTTGAGTGCATAGCCCCTTAATTATCTACTTATGCCGGGAACTGATGAAAAAAATGGCCTTTCGTGTTAAAGAGGTTTTTGTCTGAACTAATCCACGAATCGATACGTATTAGCTTCCTCTCTATGTCCCACACCAATAATACTGGAATCGTTAAATTAAGTAGCCATATGGTTCTTTCAAAATGATGAAGACATTATTTGATCACAAATTGTGGCTTATGCCGTCAGTACTGTGAAATGATTAACTTACTCAGAAACGCTGGTTAAAACACTTAAACAAAATTACAATTTAGCGCTCATGGTGACGGTCAATCGTCGTCTGATTCAAATTAACGGCTTCTTTCATTTCACGACACCACTTCAGCCTTACCCACATGACGAGACGTGACGAAAAGAATATTTCTACATTGTGTTCCATAAGCGGGAACAATAATTCCAATTCAAATTTGACATGTGACATTATCCCTTGACCTTTCCTTTGAACATTATCGGAAACTCACAGATAACTCGCCCAAGGAATGCGACTTCATCCGTCGCACTCAGAATAACATCCTCATTCTGTCGATTGCTTCCTTCCTTATACCCATCATAAACAATCCAGGATTTTTCTTAAAAATATAAAAAATCATAGGAATTCACCAAATCGTCGTTTACAAGTTCACAAAATGCATCTCGGTTCTACTTGTGTGTCGTTTCATAGTCAATACCTAAAGAATGTTCAGAATTGGACACCACACAGTTTTGCCGATGATCATTTCATGTAACAGTCATCAACTTTGCATTGCTGTTCTTATTCTAATAAGATTTCCAGTTTCTTTTATAAAAATTTCGGAAGAGACAAGAATGTTATTGCCAAAAAACCGGTCATAAGCATAAGAGGCAAGATATTGCTGAAGCTCAAATTTACTTCTCGAGTTAGTAAAGCCTTTGACATTCGAAAATGATGCACAATGAACTTAGTCTTTTTTAAAAAAAGTCTTACCCAAATTTGTTGATTCATGACATTTCTCAAACTGGAGTATGATATCAACGAAATTCCTCTGCGACGCGCCTAGCAGCCGCGATAGTTTACATGCAGTAGTTTGATTCTCGTCCAAAAAAATATCACCAATCGAATCTTTTATCGTTAATGAAGTTTTCCAACGATTCAAATCCTCAAAACATTTGAAATTTGCATCATTCAAATCAGAAACATTTTTCAAAACACGATTGCCGTACTTCCACAGAGCTGATTCAAAGTGTTGCAATACTGAGGTAATTTGGGTTTCAATAGGACCTAAGTGTCGAAAAATCGTTCGCGTCTCATAATTATAATCAACATTATTATTATAGTAATCAGTAGAAAACAAAAGTGAAAGGTCACCAAATTCAGTTCCATTGAGAAATATGTCATCAGTATTAGCGCAAATAACCTGTGTACTCACAAAATCGCATTTGCAAATATTAGGATTAAAAGAACTTTTCATATCCATATCACTTTGATCATCATCATCAGCTAAATCTGACAAAAAATCGAGAAATTTTTGACCTGGGTAGTTGCGCGCACTTTCCACAACTACAGACCTTGGAGCGAACATTTGAATTGTAAAAGCGGTGACACGACTTTGAGATTTTTTGGCTGAATTATAAATCAAAGCACCATGTCAAATCCATGAAATTTCAGTAACTCATGCTCCACTGAACTAGCATGGTTTTTTCAGAATATTTAAACATTGCACAGAAATGCTGTGAGCATGCAAAGCATTCAATTTTTACCTGGTGACATATATTACACAGGCATATTTTTTTTGTGGCTCTTTCTAGACGCTCAGAACGCGTTCTAGGAGATTCGAGACATCCACAACGCGTTTTGTCGATTTTAACGCTCACTGAGCGTTGAATGGGTCCTTGTGGGCCCTCGTGGTGAGCCTTGCTCAGTGGATGTGTTCGGAGTTAAGTGTATGGATCTTACTCTGAAATTATCACTCAGATTTATATTTCTGTTTGAACTGTGACTTACAATGACTTTGTAAAGCTCTTCATCTGGGGTGATTGCTAGAGAGATTAGTCAGCGACCCACGTTAAAACGGTGTTTGGGAACAAACGTACTGTTTGAATAAGCAACATGGGAAGTCTAGATTGACCTTGATATCATCACTTCTCCTACCCACCAACCGTATTTCGAGAAAATACAAAAACACATAAGCTTTATTTAATTCTCCTAAGCAATATCTATGTTTTAGTGAATAGTGCAAAAACCAAAGTCACATAAAAAATGTTGAATAAATTCGAGGGCAGGAGTAATTTCCAAAATCATAAGGAAGGCTTTGCTCGAACTTTCTTTTACAAGAAAGAATGTTTTTTGTTTCGTGCAAACTTGGCTGATCATATAATTTCGATTCTTTAAATCATATTCTAGTCTCGATTTGTCGGGAAAAAGTATGCAAAGGCTTATCGTCTATTTTTATTTGTACGATTCTAATGTATCACAATGTGGTATGAACGTCACACTGTATACAAGGTTTCCTTATAAAAGTCGAACTTTTTTCCTTCATCATCAGTTTGATTCTGTGAGTAAGCTCCTTATCAAGATGAGCAAACTATCGTATTTCATTCTCTTGGTACCTTGTGCCGTTTTGTCGCCTGAAATTCTGGCTTCATCTGATGAGAATAATGGTAAGTCAAATAATTCTACCCTGTTTAAAAAAGATCGATTATCTGACCCATCCATTTATCATAGAATATCCTAAACGATACTAAAAATAATTGGCTGTTTTCAATTAGAAAAAAAAAATAATAATGCAGTGCGATACTAGGACATTCTTTTCTTTAAAATTTCAAACTTCTCTCCAACACAAGATTTCCATTTGCAATCTCTTATTAAAGAAAGTGAAAAATATAACTTGAAATTAAAAAATAGTGATTAAGAAACTTAAGGAAAAAAATGGCGATTGGAAGGTTCTGGCATGACACGTTTCACAAAGTCCTATCTATTGCCACGTTGACAGATTATAATCATGCAGATAAAAAAAAGATGACAAGCAACCTAAGCGTAACCTTTTCTTGCAAAATATCGTTATCTATAATTGCTCATTACCATTCCAGAGCAAGGGCAAGAAGTTCTTCAAAATTAATAATCTTATAATTATCATAGACAACAACACTTTTTATCATGAAATAATATTCCTTAAGACTAAATATTCAACGTGATTTCGACAGATTCTAAAATAAATTATAATATTTTTACCCTCAAAATGAAAAATGACGAACATGTTAGTTTTTTTTAAAATTCATTTATACTCTTATCTTTTACAAAAAAGTCATGTCAAACTTTTTATTCAAATCAGCTAAAACTTTTTACCTTCAAAATGTAATAAATGTTCTTTGGAGTATTATTGATAGATTTCAATTAACACTTTTCAATGTGAAAGAATCTAAAAAATATGCACACACATTTGATATACACTATTGATAATTGTTTTCATATATTAATACCCTCATTTTTCTATGAAAAAAATTTTTTCATTTTTCAAATAATTTTCAAAAATTTTAGGGGAGGGAAGGGAAGGTTTCAAGTTAATAGTACCTATAAATATTTTCTTAAGATTCCTGGAAAAATTTGAAGTCATTTTTAATTTTGAAGAATTGAATTTGACCGAATATTTTAAAAGATTTTAAAACAATACAAAAGATTTCTGAAATTGTTTAAAAAACCCTGGAAGATTTCAAGGCAATTTTAGGAATAACTAGAGTCAGTTTAGTGGATATTTAGGAATATTAGAAGTTTTGAAGAGATTAAAATTATTTGAAAAATTTAAAAGATTTCCGAGAATTCACAAAATATTTCTTTGAAAGAAAAATGATATCTACAGATGGCGCAAGCCCCGTGAAGTTTAACACGTATTTCCCACAAAAAAAATAACTTTCTAGCATTACTTTACGAAAAGATAGTTATTAGCGATAGTCAATTGTTTGAATAATTATGTTTATCATATACCATTAAACCATTTCCCTTTCAGGGTAGGCGTGACACTACCCGATTCGGGTAGTGTTTCTAGGTTTTTCTTGTAGTTATAAATAACTACAAGTGTGGGCTCACCACACCCACGATGTGCCAACAGCACTCATGTCAGTATTCTTGAATGGTCACCCATCCAAGTACTAACCGCATCCAACGCTGCTTAACTTCAGTGATCTGACGAGAACTGGGGTTTTCAGCGTGGTATGGCCGTTGGCCCAACTTAAAATAATTATTACCTCACTAAGTAAAAAGTAGAAAAAAGTTTAAGAGTTCAGAAAAAACCGCAACTTTTTAGCATGTATCTATCAAGATAGTTATAAACAATTATAAGTCTAGCATTAATAAGGAAATGGAATTTTTGACTTTTTAAAAAGCATTTTCGATGGATAATATCAGAACTGTTAGCCAAAATGGCTGGTTGACGAACTCGTCCTTTTTTTATAGGCCTTGAAACAGTATACCAAGGGGTAGTCCAATCAGATAATTCCTCTGAAAGTTACCACGTTTACAGATTAAAATGAGAACGACGACAGGCACGCAGAAACTGACGTAAAAACTATTTTTTCTCACTCAGGGGGCCTCAAAACGTCGACATTTGATGGAATCCACGAAAGTAATTTTTCACATAAAATTAATACCTTCTCATTACGATGGGAATGTAAAAATTGCGAGAAGCGACATTAACAAAATATATAAAAAAAGCTATTATTAAAATAATTATTTTTTTCAAGTTCGAAATTTCTTTCACAAGAAATAATTTTCGTTCTCTGGAACAAACATGTCTGATAATATAATTTCGATTCTTGAAATAATATTGTTGCCTCGATTTGTCGGGAAAAACTATGCGAAGGCTAATTGTTATCTATTTGTATTTGTACGATTCCAATATTGCAAGTTGGCGTGAACGTCGCACTATATACAAGGTTTCCTTATAAAAGCCGAACTTTTTTCCTTCATCATTAGTTTCATTATGTGAGTACATAGCTCCTTATCAAAATGAGCAAACTATCGTATTTGATTCTCTTGATACTTTGTGCCGTATTGCCGAATGAAATTTTGGCTTCATCTGATGAGAATAATGGTAAGTGAAATATTTCTACAACGACACTGAAAAGAATTTGGTCTTTACATTAAAAAAAAATCGTAGCGTGCAATACTAGGACATTTTTTTCTTTGAAATTTCGAAATTCTCTCCAGGAAAAGATTTCCACTTGCAATCTCTTATGAAAGAAAGTGGAAAATACAACCTGAAATTAACAAATAGTGATTCAGAGCCTTGAGAAAAGGAAACATATGGCGTTTGGGAGTGTCTGCCATGATACGTTTCACAAAGTGCTATCTATAGTGCCACGCTGTCATCTTGCAAATAATGAAGAAATTAATGAAATAATAATCAATAAAATAAATGAATCAATAAATAATAATAAAATAATAACAAAATATGGAAAACAGCTTAAGCGTAACCTTTCCTTACAAAGTGACGTTATCTTTAATTATTAAATATTCTTTGGTGGCTAATACCAGTAAAAGCGTTTATTTTCTGATGTTGTTAAATGGCGTGTTTCGACACAGATGTGTGTCCTTATGAAATCATTTTTCTTAAATAAAGATCGTTGAAGCTTATCAGAGAAGTTGAAGATAGTTATATATCTCTTCTGATTTCTACACGATTCTTTTTAATGAGAATTGCCATGCTTTTAATACAAATCGAATTTTGTTGTCTTTGGAAAACGACATTGCTTTAAATATTTCCAACTATCTTCAATTTCTCTGATAAGATTCGATTATCTTTTGTTATGAAAAATGATTTAATAAGGACACCGATCTGTGTCGATACGCGTCATCTAACAACATCAGAAAATAAACGCTTTTACTGGTATTAGCCACTGAAGAATATTTATTCTATTATCCAGTCTCACAGAAATAATTTTTTGATTATTTTATTAAAAGTTATCTTTAATTGCCCAATACTATGAAATGATATTCAGTAAAACGAGATATTTAATGTGAGTTTGACAAATCCCAGTATAAATTAGAATATTTTTTATATTCAAAGTAAAATAAAAATGTCGAAGACGTTAGTGTTTCCTTAAATTAATTAATGCCTTATCAATAATTAATAATCAATAACTTCATTTCAGGAGAGTAAAACAGTTTGTTCCCAGTATTATTTTTATTATTCTGGTGCTTCGTCTGGATCCAGTTTTTCATGTTCATCCTGATGCAGCAAAGCCCATATGTGGCCCATATTATGGTAGAGAACGGTGGCATGCCACCCAAGTTGGATTTCTATCCCCCTCCTTCTTGCATTGCGAGATTCCGGAATTTTTTCTAGGATCTCGCAAAGATTTGCTGTGTACGAAATGTTCTTTGATTCCTTGAAGAAGCCCCTTCAATTTTTCTATTTGTAAATTCTTATTTTTTTATTGTATTCATTCTGAGCCGTTTTATAGATGCCCCAGTCTGAAGGCAATTTAGTTCTGTTTGTCCTTTTGCACAAGGCTTTATTAAATTTTTGCAGAGTTTCTCCAAGTGGGTGTTCCATCATTATGCTCCTTCACCTGACTTAATTGTACTTGTGGGGCAATGGTATTTATCTGATGTAATAAGAGCCCTCCATAGAAAATCCGTGGCGTGCTCTAACTCATATATGGTACCGTAGCTTGTGGGAAATTTTAGGATTTCTGGTCTTTGAAACCACCAGTTTTCCCAGGCCTGACCGTAACAAGATATATTTGTGGTGCGAGAAAGACTTCTTATCGGAGACTCTTCAGCTAACTATCCTGTTCCTCAGTTCTTCCAAGCAATAATCAAATCAGCAACCTCACTCCTGTTTTTATTCTGGAACGTTGGAGTGTCACCACGATTCAGAATCTCTAGCTCAGTGCCCGCTAGGAGCTTTTTGTCTTAGCCATTGATAGGTTTATTCGGGACATCTTTGGACGCTTCTACGGAGCCCAGATATGTCGCCCGAAAGTTTGCCGTAACCGCCTTTAGACAGAATCGGTAATCTAGAGCCGCAAGGGCCTGGAATGAACTTTCGGGAAAACCAACAACTTAAACAGATATTAATGATTATGAAATATATAATCATAAGCAAGAAAACGATCAATCGGATTTCATTTTTATTTAATTTTATATGCTTTCAAACTTTGTGCTAATTCCATATGTTCAGAATGAGTTGCAATCACCAAATGACCTCCAAAAGATTAAAAGAAGAATTTCGGAAAATATGAAAAAGTGGCGTGCAACTTTGTAGTGTTTGCAATTTTTACCACACAATATCAACACCCACCATATAAAATCCACTCTCTAGTCACTAATCTATTCCACCAAAAAAGTTTGCATTTTTTATGGTTGACACGATGATTTTACGGACATTAGAAATACTTTTCGCTCTACAGCCTTCACATGGTACAAATGAATGACCTTGTATAATTATTTTTGCAGAATTCTCATCATCGGTTCCTCATAGTCGTCCAAAGAGAATGGATCATAATCAGAACTGGATTTTGCCTAGAGACATGCCAGGTCTGCCACCCGCTGGTCTGGTGGATATAGCATATCCCAGCGAAGTCGAAATCGTCCGTGAAAATAGTAGACGCGTTGGCTATGCAATAAATGCTTGGCACGTCGTAGCGCGCATTGAAGACGTGAAAGGCTCATTTCATATTGAAATACCTCTGAAAACCGGTCGGACTGAGTACATGAGATACGAAAAAGCCAGAGTGCGCGAAAGTGATCATATAAATGTTGCCGTGGTTAGAACTACTATTCCTATGTATTTACACGCCCCTCAATATGATGCTTTATATATTGATGGCGGTTTTTCAAGAGAAGCTATTAACTGGGCTGTTGAAATTGTGAAAGAGTGGGCAGAAGAAAGCGGACACAGGTTTGAATTAAGAGAACCCAGAGATGAAGCAGTTCCACCGGCAGGTGAGTAACCTCCAAATCCCCTTCTTCTTTTTTTTTCTTTTGCCCTTCTACATTTTTGAATTTTCCCATTAAAATATGTAAAAACCAAAATAGAAAAAGAGGAAAGGAAGAAAAGGCAACCTCCAAATCCCATTCCTCCTTTTTTTTCTTTTGTCCTTCATTTTTAAATTTCCGCATTAAAATATGAAACAGCCAAAATAAAAAAAAAGAGGAAAGAAAAAGAAGGCAACCTCGAAATCCCCTTTCTTCGTTTTTTCCTTTTGTCCTTTTTTTGATTTCCCCATCAAAATATGAAAAAACCAAAATGAAAAAAGGAAAGAAAAAGAAGGCAACCTCCAAATCCCCTGCCTTTTTTTATTCTCTTCTCTGTTTTTTACTTTATTTCATACCAGTCTTTTTCTCCTTTGGAATTTTCACATTGACGAATATTTTCTCCGAATCAAGTTGCTGACTCGCCTCTTTTACTTCTGGATTTCCCACAACCGATTCATTGGAGTTTTCTTGACTCAAACATTCATTTCAATAGCCTTTTTCTTAATTTTATTATCAGTTTCCTTCTTGACTTTCACATTTCCCTTGTTATATGTATCTTAGCTTTTAATTTTTAACTTTAATTGTTAATTAAAAATAGCTGATATCTTATACGATGAGAATGTACAGAAATACACCAACAAATCGTTGAAATTTACGTTTTTTGGTCCAAAAAATCATTCTTTTAATCACACGCTCCTAATAAGGAGTGAGGTATCTCTATTCTTAGAAATTTTCGCTTTTAGCTCGAAAATGGATATTTTCGTTTTTAACAGTATTCTTCACGATCAAATCGAAAATTAATCATCCAATAAAAAATGGTCAAAAGAAAATTTGTAGATCTTTTTGAGGCTAATAAATCTGTTCATTAACATTTTCTTTGCATCTCGCGTTATTTGGCTCATACTTTGAAATTTTGATTTTTCAAACAAATCTCAAAAGTTTTTATGACAGACTTGCAGGGTGTTCAAAAAGCAACGTTTTAATTTTCTTGACATTTTTTCATATCGTGCGTTCTTTGGCTTAAAAATCTCATTTTTTCTTTTTTTTTTAATTTTGTAAATGCTATAACTCTGGTAATTTTTTTTATAAAAAAAAATTATCAGAATGAATTGTTCGTCTTTTGGAAGACTACGGATGAATGGCTGACTAATGAGCTTGACCTTCAGTTTAGGACACTCAAAGGGTATACCAAAGACCAATCCAATCTGTCAATTATTTCGAAAGTTATCGTGCTGAACAGACTAAAATTTCACAGACGCACATACCCTCACGGCCCACACATACACATCCACCCACAAACAGATATATTCGCAATAAGCTGTTTTTCGGGTTCAGAAGGTCTCAAAATGTGGAAATTTGACAAAAACGGGTGGGGGGGGGGTCAAGTTTTACACACATCTAATACCTTCTCTGATGAGAATGTGAAAAAAATATTTTTTTCAAAGTATGGCATTTGGAAGGTTCTGACATGACATCTTTCACATATCTTACTGCAATTTTTTATTTTTGGTATGGCTTTTATTCAAATCATTCTAAAATTATATGACAGAAGAAAATGTTTACACTCTATCAAAACGGTCCCTTATAAACATTTCTTAATCCTAGGACCATAAGATGTTATTTCACTTTCTTGCGCAAAATGAGGCAATTACACCAGAAGATAGTTAAATGTAATCTTTTCACGTAGTTGTAATCTGATTCTATAATGTAATTTCTGAATAGCTGAAATTTATGAAATAAAATATGTACAAGAAACGCGAAACCACAAAGAATTACAAAGTCAGCCCTTTTCACTCAAAAGGAGAATCCTGAGTCATATGCTTATCATAGCGTTGCTGTGTAAGAACATGACAATTTAGGCCTGTCGATTAAACAATTCTCAAAATTTACGAAAATTTTATTTAAAACCAGCATATAGTATTGTAAATTTTCTGAAAAAGCGGAATAAATTATTTAAAAATACCTAGCCTTAACGCTAAAAAAATAATTCACAAATTTATCTCTAAACCAACATACGCAATTGAAAATTTTCAAAGAAAAATCCTAATCATACCCGCCTACCGCTCGCTTCACAAACTGATTCTTTCTTAAAATCCAATATGTTCATTTTTTATGTTATTTTCACAATTTGAACAAAAAATACAAATTCGAGCGCAAAGTTTCTCAAAGCAAATTCGTAGAAATGATTTAGACAAAAATTTTGTAAAATAAAATTTTATTGAATATTGTGTCGTTTGAAAAAAAAATAAAAATTTCTAATTTATCATCACAACAAAATTTTATAAAAAAATTTGTGGACTTTTTTTTATTGAATAACTTTTGTCTTATCATTTTTTTTCGTATTTTGTACCATATTCTCAAAAGCTTAATTTTTTCAGTTTAGTTTAGCTTCAGTTAAATTTATATGCGGGAGGGAAACTTCGATGGAGCTCCCCTGGCTTACAAGTTATGAAGCCTTTTGTGCCACACCCTTAACCATTTCCTCTCAGTAGATGACCCCAGATCTCATGATGAAGCCTAGTGTGTGAACCACTCATAATAATTTCCTCAGTTCCTATGAAGTGGGCCCCAAGGGTTTGTTGCCTGATCCTAGCTGATGCCGAGCACTCGTCTTATGTCTTTCTTGGGTGAACCCAGGATTTCCTGGTCTGTCTCCATCCTATACGAATGGCTTAGGATGGATTTCGCCTTATCGGCAACCCTCGGTTTGTTCCCAGTATTATCTTTATATATGAGAAGTTTTAGGCTCCGGGAGCTACGATCATGGTTCCTTATAGCAACGAATACCGATGCAATTGGAACGTGTACGTCATCCGCTTCTGCTCCTTCTGTCCTAGAAGGTAAGCAAGAGCGGGAAATTTACGTGTGATAACATCAAGCAACACTGTTCCTTGGAGTCAGCTCTCTAGCCGCGGATGACCTTACGCGGCAGACGGGACATGTGAAGATGAAGGTTTCACCTCTGGATACTTTTTTAGAGCTACCAATCTTTGTAGAATGTTATGAGGAACAGTGTTGACGGACCAGATTAAGTGATCCCAGAAGAACAGCCTTTTGCATCCAATCCGCGATGGAATGAGCCTGACGCTGGCAAGCCGTAATCTCGTTGAGTTGGCTAATAAATGAAGCTTTCATACCTCAAAGAAGCCGATTATGAGAACCAGAAGATGGACTTTGTAGCCTTGGTACAGCCTGCTCAGTTCGAAAAGAAGTGCTTGATATTTCGCCCGTTTTTCTTCCTCCTTAGCCATGATATTACCATCGGCTGGTGCCGAGAATTCAATCACGTAAATGATCTTGTTCTTCAGATCTTGGAGGACAATATCAGGCTTCATAGCACTGATACGCTGAGTGGTGGAGAATGAGAAATTCCAGTAGATCTTACACTGATCATTCTCCACAACGGACTCCAGTTCCCCCTGGGCGTATGACCAGACGGGCAATAGATCAACACCATAGAAGTGCCTCAGATGGTAATATAACACTTTTAGAGCCGCATTGTGTCTCTCTATGTACCCGTAGCGTGCATATTTTGAGCATCCACTGAAAACATGTCCAAGTGTTTCTGGCTCTTGCTTGCACGCTCGGCAGTTGGTATCGCCTACAGGTATATTCATTATGTGCTCACGGTAAACTAAGGTGTCTATAACACCGTCTTGACAGGCAAAAAGAAATCCCGCGGTCTCCGATTTTAATCCAGCAGACTTGAGAAACATATTGGACAGACCCATCGAGTGCTCCTCTCTACGTATAATGCCGTAGAATTTACCATGAAGGGGCTTGTCAGCATGTTCTCTTAGTAGAATCGTATTTTCTGCTTCCTGTACACGGCTTTTGAGCACCAAAGGTGCTACTGATGCTAGGCCATGTTTAGTGTCGCAGGATTCAAATGGGAGGCCAAGCTCCTCTGCGGCCCTATCTGCGGCACGGTATAGAAACGCCGCAGCATTGACGACTTCATCTTGATGTACGAGTCGCATAAGAGAATCTGTGCTATTTAGAACTGAGCAGACTGTAGCCAGAACCGTTCTGCGATGAAGACACTCTAAGCTCAGGAAGCCTCTACGCCCTTTATCTCGAGGGAGGTATATTCGAGGTACGGAAGATCTAGGATGATGATCTCGATGGATTTTCATCATCTTGCGTGTGCTTCGGTCAAGTTGCTTCAACTCATCGACGTTCCATTTCACTGCACCAGACGTGTAGAGCAGTATAGGAACGGCCAGCGTATTGGTCGCCTGGATCTTATTCTTTCCAGATAATTCGGAAGCCCAAATTTTCCTAAGAATTTGGCGATACCTTTCTCCAAGGGCCGTTTTTAACACACGCACATCTTGGGTTTCCGCTTGCGGTATTCTAAGATATGTATATGTTTCTCCAATACCAAGATGTTTAATGGTATTTCCGCCTATGAGTTAAGCATCCTGATCGTGACGCGATGATGTAGTTTCTAGTCTTCCTTGGTGTAGGTGGACGCAGAAACACTTGTCCAGTCCGAAGCTCATGCCAATCGCTTTAGAGTACCTATTTACCGCCTCCACAAGGAGTTTAAGGTCCTCTTTCGAAGAACCAAAGAGTTTAAGGTCGTCCATGTATAAAAGGTGGTTGACCTTATATTCCCTTTTGTTCGGCGGGCCACATAGGTATCCAGAGCTTTTGCCTCGGAGCACAATAGAAAGTGGCAAGTGGGAGATGCAGAAAAGAATCGGACATTCCGATGCAGCATGGCCTATATGAGAGCCACGTTTTTATTTTCTGCAAGTTGGTTTAATGCATTTTGAATTCCCCAACCAGCTCTGATTTTACGTCTGGTTTCCTAACAGCATTTAATCTCGCTTAGCTGTCCGATCAGAGTATAGTTTGCCTACCAGCAGCGCTTTCTTCTTATAATGTCCCAGCAGAGCAAAGGATCTTCATGAACTCAGACAAAAGAAGGGTGGCATGCCACCTAAGCTGGATTTCTATCCCCCTCCTTCCCGCATTGCGAGATTCCGGAATTTTTTCCAGGATCTCCTGAAGATTTTTTGTGTACGAAATGTTCTTTGATTCCTTGCAGAAGCCCCTTCAATTTTTCTGTGTGTAAATTCTTATGCTTTTATTGTATTCATTCTGAGCCGTTTTATATATGCCCCGGTCTGAAGGCAATTTAGTTCTGTTTGTCCTGTTGCACAAGGCTTTATCATGTTTACAGAGTTTCTCCAAATGGGTGTTCCACCATTATGCTCCTTCACTAGACTTAATTGTACTTGTAGGGCAATGGTTTTTATGTGATGTAATGAGAGCCCCTTATAGAGAATACGTTGCGAGCTCTAACTCATCTATGGTACCATAGCTTGTGAGGAATTCTACAAGCCTGCCTTTGATTTCCTTTTTATATAAGTCCCGAAGTGTCTTCCCGGGGGTTACTCGTCTTTAAAACCACCAGTTTTCCTAGGCCTGACTGTAACAAGATATATTTGTGGTGCGAGAAAGACTTCTTATCGGAGACTCTTCAGCTTACTTCCTGATCCTCAATTATTCCAAGCAATGGAGTCAAATCAGGAACCTCACTTCTATTTTCATTCTGAAATGTTGGAGTATCACCACGATTTAGAATCTCCAGCTCAGTGCCCGCTAGGTATTCAATTAAATATCTTGCTCAGCCGTTGATGTTTGTGCTTCCCCACACTGCATGATGGGAGTTTTCGTCACAGCCCAACAGCAGAGGAATCCTGTTCTCCTGGCTGTGATGAATTAGAGCATCTCCCTTTCGAGTAGGTGGGGGTCCCTGAGCATCGCCAGGAAAACAAACTAAGACGATATACGCCTCTAGCCTCTCTCCACTTCTGCCCCTGAGTCACACTTCATAAGCGGTGAGGTCCCTAGAGCAGAGCTTGGGAACCACAATCGCACCCACATCCTTGACGGATATTCATGCCGTTGGTGCTTTTTTGCGTGGCCTCTTATATATGGAGCCACATCCTCCCAAGCCACTAATCCTTTCCCTGTATAATCCGTGTTTTTGAATTAGAGCAATCTCTGTCTGCACAACGGGCACACTCCTGGTTAAAACTGCCAAGACGTCTTTGCTGTGGTATACATTAATCCACTTCATGGAGCTTTTTGTCTTAGCTATTGATAGGCTCATTCGGGATATCTCCAGACGCTTCTGCGGAGCCCCCATATGTCACCCGAAAGGTTGCCGTAACCGCCCCTAGACAGAATCCGTATTCTAGAGCTGCAGGGGCCTTAAATAAACTTTCGGGAAAACCAAAAACTCAAACAGATATTAATGATTTCAAAATATATAATTATAAGCAAGAAAACGATCAATCGCATTTCATTTGTATTTAATTTTATATACTTTCTAACTTTGTGCTAATTCCATATGTTCAGAAAGAGTTGCTCGTGTTCTCCTAATTTAGAAAAAAATCAATATCTGTCGCAGTTTTCACAACGAAATATCAAAAACAATCACCAAATGACGTCGAAAAGATTAAGACAAAAAAAGTTGGCATTTTTTACGGTTGACGCCCTGATTTCACGGACATTACTATTACTTTCCGCTCTAAAGCCTTGACATGGTACTAATAAATGAGCTTGTATAATTATTTTTGCAGGTTTCTCATCATCGGTTCCTGATACCCGTCAAATGCGAATAGATCATAATCAGCACCAGATTCTTCCCGGAGACATGTCAGAACTGCCACCCGCTGGTCTGGTGGATATAGAACATCCCACCAAAGTCGCCATCATGCATGGAAATATTCGACGCGATGGCTTTGCAATAAATTCTAGGCACATCGTAGCGCGTTGTGAAGACGTGCATGGCTCATTTCATATTGAAATACCTTTGAAACCCGGTCGGCCTGGGCGCACTGTATACAAAAAAGTCAGAGTGTACGAAAGTGATCATATAAATATTGCCGTGATTAGAACTGATAATGCTATGTATTTAGACGCACCTCAATATAATGCTTTAGTAACTGAGGGTGGTTTTTCAACAACAGGTATTAATTGGGCTGTTGGAATTGTGAAAAAGTGGGTATACAAGCATGGATACAATTTTGAATTAATAGGACCCAGAGGGGAAGCAGGTTCATCGACATCGGCCTCGGGTTCGGGCTGAGACTGGAAGATTATCGAACAACCAGTATGGATTCTCAATGATCGATTCGTTTTTCAAAAGTTTACGATTTGATTTTTCCGATTCGAGGAGTCCGGGAAGAGAGAACACACCGGCGTGAGACGGTACACATACTTTTCTCTGAAGTTATATGCGTTTCATAACAGTTCGTTTTTATGAGTAGATAGAATAATTTATACGACAGTTCACAAAAAACAAAACATATTGAATAATACAAGGAGAAAGTAGGGTTCACATTTTAGGATTTGAATTCAGTTATCTCGGGGTAATTATGAATGTAAATTAATCAGTGAAAACGTCAAGATATATTTTTGTATAACGCTGATTGTGAAGAATAATTTTTAAATTTTAATTCAGTAAAGAACATTTTATGAAACCTGTCCGATTCCACCTCGGTATTCTCTAATGCATCTGGAATAATAAGCTCGAAATATTCGATTCGTAAATAATCGAATTGAGATCGACCATCCTTACTATTCGTTCACTTTACGAAGGCCCCTCAAAAACAGCAGAAAATCATGTGTCCCTTCTCACCCCGGTTTTCTGTCCGATTCCGGCTTCCCTAATCAGAAAAATCGAATCATTAACGTTGGAAATAAATCGATCGTAAGATCGGAACAACACGGCGAACCACCGGATGCGCAAATGTAAACTTAGAAAATTTTTTGTTTGAATCAAACTAATTGTTTCCTTGATATAGGGTCAAACAAATATTCTATGGAATTAAAGAAATAATTTTTCGATTAAAATGAAATTTATTGGATTCAAACACCCCTTTTTTCAATTGAAACAAATTTTATTTGAAGCAAACAAATCTATCAGTGATGTAGGGTCAAACGAAAGTTTTTCTGAGTGTAAATTACGCGCAATTGCGAAAAACATTCTTGCGACAAACTGCTTGTAGAGTGAATAGATATAGGGTTCACATTATATCTATTTATATATTAATACATTTTAGATAATCAACTGCGCTTGGGAAAGTTTTTCTGCAGTTTCCTTCTCCCTTGGCCGAAAGTCCAAGCAAATGCGAGCGCTTATAATAAATATTCGGCTGCAGGCGGTAGGGAATACTTGTTGGTGATGGGTTTTGTAAATGTCAATGAAAATTGATTTACATGTTAGTAATAAAATGGAAAACTGAATAACAAAAATTGATATTATTATTCAATGTTATTATTCAAATCAGTACATATGTTTATTACAGTTCATTGCAATCTGTTAGTCTGAGGCAACTCTAATTTGTGCAATCCAATAGTAATGCAAAAATCAATTAAATCATTTTGACATAGCTTTAACAGTTTTATATATTTCATTAACTTTTTAGTTGGTTGGTGTACAATTGATGCGTCAAATAAAATTTACATATGCAAGGCGTTATTCTGTTTTTTCGTTTTGAATATTAATATGCCCAACGCAGCAGTGGGCTACCTTGCAAAATTCACTTTCAGTACATAATATTTCTTGGACGAATTGACCAAAATGAATGTTCCTTAAATAAGGTACCAGCTCATTAAGTGCTCAATAAGGGAAAATTAGGATGACAAAAATTTCCTGTTTTTGTCGTCCTGGAAAATACGGGAAAATACCGTCATTCTTTGACGAAATTACCAAAATTGAAGTGGAACTAGAAAAAACAGTTTCTTTTAGTGAAAGAGACTATATTTCATGGATTTTTTATTACTCAATTCTAATGTGATGAACTCGATTTCAAGTTGAAAAATTGTAAAAATAAATATGAAGCACCGAGAAACGCGGTTCTGGTCCTCAATTTTTATAATTATGAACAAAAAAATTTTTGTAATAACATTTTTTCTGCTTCTTTTTAGAATTCTAAGAATTGAGGACCAGACCCGCATTTCTCAGTGCTTTATATTTAGTTTTCCAAATTTTCAATCGATATCGCCTTTCGTCTGAACGTATGTTGGTTTTGAAAGAGCTTTTTCAGGTCCTTTTCCACCTTCCCGTTAGTGACTCACTCTCATTGACTCATTCAGTTCTATCATGCAGTTTCTATGAGAAAACTGAGGACGGTGGGAATTCTCATGTTGTTTATTTAAATAACACGTTTGTTACGTGACACTGCTCCAACGACCGACACAGGTCGTTGATAAATCTCTCTAGAAATCACCCCAGGCTCTCATCATCACGTATACCATTAAGCCATTTCCCTTTCAGGGTAGGCGTGACACTACCCGATTCGGGTAGTGTTTCTAGGTTGATACCTTGTAGTAAAATAACTACAAGTGTGGGCTCACCACACCCACGATGTGCCAACAGCACTCGGTTTTCTCGAATGGTCACCCATCCAAGTACTAACCGCGCCCAACGCTGCTTAACTTCAGTGATCTGACGAGAACTGTTTTTTTCAGCGTGGTATGGCTGTTGGCCATCATGCATTTCTTATAAACAGTTTGTCGCCACACTCTTCTGTCCTGGCATACCTCTTTAGTTTTCTTCACGTCCATGCATTTTCTCGTGCACGTTTTTGTGGTTTTATGGCACCTTCTATCTCTTCGAATTAGGGTCTCATTCACACATTCTAACCTTCTCTTTCTCGGGCTGCCTCTGAGTACGCTGCTATTTATTTGACCTTGACATACTTGTTTCGTCAGTTGTTCATTTTCCATTCTCTCAAAATGCCCAAACCATTTCAATAAATGTCTTCCATTCCAGTAAGGTAGTGTCTCATCTATACCACATTTTTTGAGGATTCTTAAGTTACTAGCTTTGTCCATTAGCGTTTTACCGCACACTATGCCTAAGTATTGCATGCCAAGCGCTTTAATCTAACTCTTATCCTTTTCTTGGTATGTCCAGGTCTCGCCCATCTACAGCGCAGTCGCTGCAAGTATAGAATTATAAATTGCCATTTTAGCGTTACCTGATATGTCTTTACTTCTGATCATGGATCCTGCTCTACCGATAATTTTCTTTCTCGCATTTATACGTCTATATATCTCTCCAGATATCTTTCCGTCATCGCTGTATAGACTATCAAGATTCTTCTCTCAATCTTTGTAATTGTTTTTGCTTGCAAAAGCTGCTTTATTTTAGGGAAACAAAATAAAATGTAATTCAGGGTGGTTACCCACTAGAAAATATTTTATCGTAAAAATACAAGAACACGTAAACTTTATTTAATTATCGCAAGCAACATACATGTTTAAAAATTTCTTTGACCTGAACTTACTCCTGTTTGACAATTTTTTGTGTATTCAAAAAAAATTTTGAAGTAGTTCACCGACCTAGAAATTTATGTACAAAACAACATAAAAAATGTTTAATAAATTCTAGGGCAGTTATAATTTCTAGAATTGCAAGAAAGACTTTTTATTGGTAATTTTTTATCAAAAGTATAGGAAAAAATCAGAATACATTTTGGATTCGTGGATTTTCTATAAGGTTAATTTGTAAAGTTGCGGTTGTAGAGAATGTTTTCTCAGAAAAAAGCCATGATGTATTAAAACACAACAAGTTTTTAAAAACTGGTGAGAAGCGATAGTAAGAAAATAATCGAATAAAAAAATATTATTAAAATAATTATTTTTTGTAAGTTTGAACTTTCTTTCGCAAAAAAATGTTTTTTCTTTCGTAAAAACTGAATTGATAATATAATTATGATTTTCAAGATCATGTTGTGGCTTACAAGTATTAAGCTAGTCAAAATAACCTCGTTTTGTCGAAAAATAGGCGAAGACTGATTTTCATCTATTTATATTTGTACGATTCGAATATTGCAAGGTGGCATGACCGTGGCCCTAGATACGAGGTTTCGTTATAAAAGCCCAACTTTTTTTCTTCATCATCAGTTTCATTCTGTGAGACATAGCTTCTTATCAAAATGAGAAAACTATCTTATTTGATTCTCTCGATACTCTGCGCCGTTTCATCGCACGAAATTCTGGCTTCATCTGATGAGAATAATGGTGAGTAAAATAATTCTACCCTCTTCGAAAAAATATCAATTTTCTTAGCCATCTGTCCATCAAAATTTCCTCAGCAGAATGTCCCAAACGACGTTGGGAAGAATTTGGTCTTTTCCTATAAAAAAAATTATAATATGGTGTGATGCTAGTACATTTTTTTCGTCAAGATTTCAAAATTTTCCTCAAAAAAAAAATTGATTCACAATTTCTCATCGAAGAGCGGAAAATACCATGACACGTTTCACAAAGTACTATATAGTGCCACGTTGATAAATTTGAATCATACAAATAAAAAAAGATTACAAACAGCCTAAGCGTAAACTTTTCTTGAATAGTGACGTTATCTTGAATTCTGCAATAATTTTGAGCCACAAGGGCATGAAGTTTCTACCGTAAAAATTAATAATTTACTACCGAAAATGTTGATTCTAAAAACTATAGATCCTAAATGTTCAAACTCCTGAAAATAGTGAATTGGCGCATTTTCAAATTCCTGAATATATAATTTTTTTTTCTGCTAGAATAATCAAATACCGGGAATTTTAAAATTCAAGTTGTAAAATTTCCTGAATAAATATTTTTCTCAGCCTTATTTCCTCTCAGAAATTTTAGTTTTTTAGAAAATTTCTATTTCGGTATTTTTTGAAATTCGGACTTTGAAAATTCCTTAATGTTATGACATCCCAAATCACAATATCTTACGAATTTTTGAATTAATGTTTAATTGCTAAAACAACTATACAATATATAATGTCGCAAAATTGTTTTTTTTATTAATTCTGTGGTCTATCTAATAAACCTAAAGTGTGAATATTTTTTTCGTTGTTTAAACAATTTATTTTTCTTTAAATCCAACTCTCTGCAAAAAAAACTTAGAAACTCGTAGTTTCTTGCTAGTTTTTTTCAACAAATTTCATAGTCTCAATCTTAAATTTTTCAAGTTGTTTCTTATTGTTTAAACAATTTATTATATCATAATATTGTTAACTAAAGGTATTTTCTAAATGCCTTGTACTAATTTATGAATGTAAAGAGTGATCTTTTGTATTCAAGTTGACTATTTATTGATTAAGCGATTGAGAATAAGTTAAATACAAATTTTTACAGGAAAAATCTAAAGAACGCATATTTTTATATTTTTTAAAAGTTCCAATACTTTGTTTAATTAATTTTTTTAACAAATAATATCATTTAAAATAAGTGAAGATGTTCAGAAATGGTTACAAAAAAAGCTAATTATTAGGACAAAGCATTCGATTTTGTTGCAATGGGGTTAGTCTACAAATTCGTTATTGGTGGATTTTCAGGCTGCTGATTACGCATTCCGCAATAAAAAAATCTAAAATTTAAAAGGCAAATTAAGAATAATTTTTCACTTTAAAACATTAGTTTTTAGAGAAAATTCAAAAAGACTCCAATACATTTTAAAAGATTTCTAAAAATATCGAAAAAAATGGGGAAGATTTGAAGACAATTTTGTTTTTTGGAAGATTTTCACAAACTGGAAATATACGAATCATTTTAAATGATATGTACTAGTTTTGAAAAAGAATGCAGAGTAATTTAAAATTTGAAAAGATTTTCACAAAATTGAAAAATGTACATTTGTTTAAATTTCAAATAACAATTTAGAAGCTTCTTAAGAAATTTCAAAGATTTCAAGAGTATTCATTTTTTTTAGGATTCCTAGAAAAATTTTCGATAGTTTCATATTAGGTGGGATTATTTCAAGAGAATATTTACAAAGATTTCAAAAGATTTCACAATATTTTTCACTTTGTCAAAAAAGAATCCGGTACATTTTAAGGCAATTTTTTTAGTTTCGAAATCATTGTAAAAAATTTTAGGAAACATTCGAATCATTTTAGAAAATATATGCAAGTTTTGTAGGAATTTTAAAAATAATTTAAAATGAAAAAAGATTTCAACAAATTCACAACAAAATGTAGATTTTTCAAAATTTCTTTACGAAAAGTGCAGAAGCTTTTTAAGGACTTTGAAAGGTTTCAAGATAATAATATAAATATTTTCTTAAGATTCATGGGAAAATTAATTTTTTTTTTAATTTAAAAAATTGAATTTAACAGAATATTATAAAAGATTTTAAAGCAATACAAAAGATTCCCAACATTGTCAAAAAAGACTCTGGAAGATGTTATGGCAATTTTAGGAATAACTCGAGTCAGTTTCAGATATATTTAGGAATATTAAAATTTTCTAGACATATGTATTTTCAAAATATCTGAAATTTTCAAAAATCTTTGTGAATATTCACAAGAGACGTAGGGAAATTATAGCTATATATTCTCAAAATCAAATAAACAGATAATATAAAGAATAAATTTCCATTCGAAATTTTTTTCTATGAAGAATTATTACCCACTCAAATAGAAAAAATATACTAGTTTAACAAAAAAGAATCATCAATAGCAAATAAACGTGATAGCTTAAAAATAGCTTTTTTGAGTTTATCCGTATGTTATTGTTTTCATAAATTAATAATTGGCAAAAATGATACTTTTTGAGAATATTACTTTACAGTTTTAACTTTATCAAACTTATTTCATCAAGAAATTTATATATATTCCCAAAAATAAATTTGAAAAATATTATTTTCAACGTGAATAATGTAAGGTTAAGTAGATGAAATTAGTAAATAATTCTTTTTTTCTCATGCAAAGAAGTCGCTTGTCATGCTTTTTGATTTGATCTGGCCTATTTAAAAGTTTCACAATATCACATTCTTCTTGTTTCAATAAAGCTCAAAATCTCGCCAGAGTGTCTTTCTTAATGCAGGAAAAATATTTCTGAGTTTTTCCGGGTTCGTAAAAATTTTTCTTGGTTATTGAAATTTAAACAAATTTTCATTTGGGGTAATCAAATCTGAACTAAAAATTAACGCAGTCAAAGTCTATCTATAAAAAAAGACACAAGAGTTTTTCATCTATGAAGATTCTGTTTCCGGGTCGGTATGGTCAAAATGCAAAAATACGTTATTATGGATCACCCTACTATAGGGTGTCCAAAAAGTAACGAAACACCTAAATAATTCTCCAGGTAAAATATTTTTAAAAAGTTCAAGGTCATTGTTAAAGTTAATTTCAACAAGGAATCCAGTTATGACCTTGAATTTGACCTTTAGCTTGACTTTCAAGGTTATTTCAAGGTCAACTTTGTTTTTTTAAGTAGAAACCCCTATTCTTGACAACGGCAATCGAAAGAGCGGGAAATTTCACGTCCAAACATGTACTCATGTCATGGGTTGAGGGTGACCTTGAACTTCAGCTGAAGGTTATAAGGCTTGACCCAGGTATGGGTCAGATCCAATCTGTACTGCTTCAGCTCAGGTGTTTACAAAAAGGTCGAGGTCATTCTTGGAACGACTTTTAACGAGGAATCCAGTGGTGACCTTAAATTTGACCTTGAAATTGACCTTCAAGGTAAAAAAAAATTTCAAATAAAAAAATTCAAGTTCAAGGTCATCCTTGACCCATGACCTGAGTACATGTTTGGACGTAACATTTAACGCTCTTTCGATTGCCGTTGTCAAAAATAAGGGTTCCCACATAAAAGAACAAAGTTGCCCTTGAAATAACCTTGAAGGTCAAGCTAAAGGTGAAATTCAAGATCACCACTGGATTCCTCGTTAAAAGTTACTTCAAGAATGACCTTGACCTTTTTGAAAAATATTTTACCTGGAAAATTATTCAGGTGTTTCGTTACGTTTTGCACACCCTGTATATGTATATATACGATTTTTTATTATATCAATTACATTTAATTAATTTGATTTCATCAGTATCATTATTATTAGGGGTGCGCAAAGAGCTCGAAGACCGCTGGTCGACAGTTTTCAAGCCGGGCCGAGTAATTTTAAAAGCTCGAAAAATTGCGGGTTCTCGCAGAGTTTCAAGTAGCCGAAAATTTTAGGTTTTCGAAGCACTTTGAGTATCTGAAAATTTCGATTTTAGTTTTCTCAAAAAAAGATCTTTCTTCTTCGCTCCGCTGGGAATCGAACCACAGGTCTTCCGATTGCTGGTCGGGTGCTCTTACCACTAAGCTACTAGAGAGATCGAAGGCAGATACTTTTTTCAGATTTTTTAAAAAGATTTTTTGGAAGATTTTCACAAACTGGAAATGTACAAATTCCGAGAGTAATTTAAAATTTGAAAAGATTTTCCCGAAATTGAAAAATCGAAATTTTTTGAAATTTCAAATAACAATTCAGAAGCTTTTCAAGAAACATAAAAGATTTCAATAGAATAATTTTTCTTATAATTCCTAGGAAAATTTTAGATGCTTTTATATTAGGTGAGAGTCATAGCAAGGTGTCATGTTTCAATACAGTTTAAATCTGAAGGAATCTGTATTATCATCGAAGTTGGTAATGATTGATCAACAATATTGATCAATCGTTGCCAACTCCGATGATAATACAAATTCCGTCTCTAGTAGCTTAGTGCTAAGAGCACCCAACCGGCAATCGAAAGACTTGTGGTTCGATTCCCAGCGGAGAAAAGGAGAAAGATCTTTTTTCAGAAAATTAAAATTTTAATTTTAAACATTCCAACTCCATCTAGTCTGAAAAGTCTTTAAGAATGTCTGTTATTTGAGGAAAATTTCGAGTTATTGAATAGGTTCAACTACCGGAAAATCCCGTAATTAGATTGATTTGATTTGTGTAAAACTTAACATAAAATTTAAGGAATTCAAGAAATTCGCGGATTTTAAGGATTTAACGAAATTGATGGAAATCCAGAAATTTACGGAATTCAAGGAATTAACATAATTCGAGGAATTAGCATAATTCGAGGAATTTACAGAATTAAAGAAATTTACAGAATTCAATTAATTTACAGAATTCATTGAATTCGCGAAAATACTTGAATTTCTCGAACTCCTTGAATTATTTGAATTCCTTGTATTATTCGAATTCCTTGAATTTCTTGAATTCCGTGAACTCCTTGAATTCCGTGAACTCCTCGAATTCCATGAATTCCTTGCATTTTCTGCAGTTCCTCGAATTCCTCGAATTCTGTGAATTCATTGAATTCCGTGAATTCCTTGAATTCCATGAACTATGTGCATTCCTTTAAATCCTGAAGTTCCTTGGATTTTTTTAAAATCCGTGAATTCTTTGAATTTCGCGAGTTACGTAAATTCCGTGAATTCCGTACATTCCTTGAATTCCGTAAATCTCTTGAATTCCGTAAATTTATGGAATTCCTTGATTTCCTTGAATTCCATGAAACCTTTGAATCTTATGAAATCCGTGACTTCCTTGAATTCCGTGAAATTTCTGAATTCATAGAGCTCCCTGCATCCAGCTAATTCAGGGAATTCCAGGGAATATAAATTATTTCGATAAATTTAAAGGAATCTGATTGAAAGAAATTCACAATTTTTTTTTTATTAACGATTGCATTTTTTTCAACTATGACTATTTTGAGTGTTAGTAGAACGAAATTGATAATCAATTCAAGTCATCATTCGAGATTGATAAACCTAAATTCAATTTTTGACATCTTTGCATCCTTAAATTTAATATGTATCATATGTTAATAATCGCGCATATCAGATTATTGAGTGGATTCTATAAATTATATAAAATATATTTCATTGGAAGAATGAAAAATCTTACTCATAACTTACATCCTTGCTGTCAATTTCATTTTTACATTTGCAAAAAAAAGGTTTCTTTTCAACATAGAAAATTTAACAATTTTTCAAATAATTCATCGTAGAAACCAAAGAGAATAGCCAGATTATTTTAGTCTATGAATGAAAAATTCGCGGAGATTTTAAATACATTAAGGAAAGGAAATAAATCAAATTGAACGGGAAAGTACAAAAAAAGGAGACTGTTGTATGGAATAACGAATTTAAGAGCGAATAATGTCTGCGAAGTTAGCATAACAACCATAAAATATCCAAAATTTGTTTAATGGAATCGTTTGTTCTTCGTTTGGTCATGCTTGGAAACCAAATTTTGTCGTTTGGGTGGAAAAACTCAAAAAGATATTGAGTTCTCAAAATTGGAGTGCAAACTTCACGCTGTACAACGAATTAATTTTTTTCCAAAAATTCTTTCACCAATCGTTTGGATGAGTATGTGAGTTATCGAATAAAAAAGTCATTAGCACCATACTCGCGAGCGGCGCCTTCTCAAGTAGTAGGGACCTTCTTTGGTCAGACACTTTCTTAAATAGAATATGATAAGTCAGACATCCTGACAAGAAAATTTTTCAAAAAATTAAATTTTTAGAATACATGCATGATTTCAGCCCTTCTTCATTCCTGTGAAGCGGGGCTGAAGGTCCACTTTTCAGGAGTAAAAAGTGACATCGTACGTAAATGATAAAACATTATACATACGTGAGCACACATTTTGCGTTAATCGACCCCCTCACGGCAAAAACTGTGATACCAAAAATTTCCAAAAATTTAGAAAATTTTTGTTTCATCTAAACTTCCGTATATGTTTTTAAATTTCCAAAATGTTCAAAATTTATAAAATTATAGAAAAGATCAAAATTTCTGAATTTTATAAAATGCCCGGAAATTTGTTCGAATTAAAAAAAAAATTAATTTTCCATGTTAAATAAAATATCACTTAATTTGTTCGAATTCAAAAAAAAAAAAAATTAATTTTCCATGTTAAATAAAATATTACTTTTTCAATATCACCCCCATAAGTCTGTTTTATAGGGTCTCAAAGAAACCCATAAGTGAAAAAATGGATTTGCGAGTTTTTGGTGCTACTTATGATTTTTTTGCAATTTTTTTCAATGTGAATTGTTTTTAGTTCATGAAATACTCACACTTATAATAAGATGTTTACATGAATTGTTTAACAAATTTATTATTATTCTTACTGTTATTATCTTTGAACAGTGCTAGAAACGGCGGTTTTGTCAAGAATTTTCCACTTCTTGTCCAGTTTTCAATTACAGTGATGTAATAGTTTATTTCTGTTAACAAAGATAATTTTTAAAACATTTTATCATTATTGTTGATAATCTTATCTTTGAATAATGATAGAAATTGCGGTTTTTCTGAAATTTTCAACTTTTTGTCCACTTTTCACTTGGAATAAGTTAATATTCATTTTAATGTGGCAAAAATTATTGTTTAAATGAATAGATATTGTTTATAGCTATCTTCTTCTATATTAATACTAGATAGTTTGGGTTTTCTTTTTTAATTTTTCAACTTTTTGTCTACTTTTCATTCAGAGTGTCGTAATAGTTAATTCAAGTTAACAAAAATAATTGTTCAAACAATTTATCATTATTGTTAATAATATTCTTTTGGCTTAACGGTAGAAAGTTGCGATGTTTTCTGAAATTTTTATCTATTTGTCTATTTTGCACTTGGAGTGACTTAATAATTATTGAAATTGAGCAAAAATGATTGTCTAAACAAATTATTATTGTTAATAACTATCTTCATCTATATTAATGCCAGATGTTTGCGTTTTTTCATAATTTAACTTTTTGTCTGTTTTTCACTGAGTAAGGTCATAATTATTGAAAGTTAACAAAAATAGTTGTTTAAACAATTCATTATCGTTAATAATTATCTTCTCTTAGATAAGCGCTAGAAAGTTGCGGTTTTTTCTGAAATGTTTAACTTAGCTTTTAAGTTTTAAGCAAAACTAAAGATTTCAGATAAAAGTAACTTTCTAGCATTCTTCTGAAGAGAAGATAGTTACAAACAATAATCAATTGTTTAAATAAGTATGTGTATTGATTTGCATTAATTATTACCTCACAAAGTGAAAAGTAGACAAAAGTTTAAGAGTTATGAAGTAGTATATGACGTATTAGAAACAATTTACATATAAAAAACTAAAAAAAAAATTATAATTAGTGCCAAAAACTCGCAGAACCCATTTTTTCACTTATGGGGTATTTCTGGAACCCTATAAAACAGACTTATGGGCGTGCTATTCAAACAGTAATATTTTATTCGTATATATTTTTTTGTGGATACAATAAAATTCCCGGGCGATATGCATGAAAATTAAAAAAAAAAAAAATTTGTACCACCCTAATGCTCACAGATGCGTATTATGTTTTATCATTTGCGTATGAAGTCACTCTTCACTCCTGAAAAGTAGAACTTTAGCCCAGCTTCACAGGAATTGAAAAGGGCTGAAATCATGCATGTATTCTAAAAATTTGATTTTTTGAAAAATTGTCTTGTCAGGATGTCTGACTCATCGTATTCTATTTAAGGATATGGCTGACCAAAGAAGGTCACTACTACTTGAAAAGGTTGGCTGTTGTGTTAACTTCGCAGACATTATTCGCTCTTACATTCTTTATTTTACACAACAGTCTCCTTTTCTCGTACCTATTGGCTCTACTTGTTCGTTCTGACAAATCCTTGTGTCGTTTTTCCAAAAATTTAATTTTTTTATATTTTTAATGTTATTTTTCACAATTAAAACGAAAACTATGCATCCTATCAAAAAACGATTAATAACAAGCATGAAGCTCTTTTCTGTCTGAACAACTTTTGTCTATTTATTTTTTTCGTAGCTTGTGTGGTTTGTCCAAAAACTTAATTGTTTTTTATTTTTAATATTGTTTTTTTACGAATAAAACAAAATCCACGCATCCTATCAAAAAGTGAATAATAACAATATTGTAGATTTTTTTTAGAAGCAAAATTTTGGTCTTCTCTTTTTTTTCATACATGTCTTGCAAAGTTTGACCGCCAAATGGAATTTCTGATTTTTCATTATTTTTTATGGGATCAAAATTTGAATTTTCAATTTAAAAAAAAAATCGAAATGTTGTTATAATGTTCGTTTAGGGCTTTCCAAAAGCAACGTTCTTCTTCTTTTAATTTTTTTTTTCATATCATGCGTTGCTGGTCTCAAAATAAAAAAATTCGAACTCCTAAAGCTGAAAGTTTTTTCATTTGAAGTTTCAAATTATTAGTTGTTCAATTGTAATTTATGGATCAAAATTGGGGACATCTGAAAAATCCCCAAATATAAAATTAAAATAAAATCACCGAATTTGAAAATTTCAGGAAAATAAATTTCTCACGCTGTAGAATTCACGAAAAAGAAAATATTAGAAATAGAAAATTTTTGAAATATAAAAATCCCGATTTGGAAAATTCTCGAATAATAAAATTCGCAAGAAATTCATATTATTAGCGAGTTTTTTAATTACCGAATAATAAAATTTCTGACAGAGAATTGCCAAATTATGAAATATCCGATACTGCAAAATTGCCGATACTATGAAATCATCGAATTTGAAAAATAGAAAAAAATGGGTTTTCAATTGATAACATTAATTAATTAAAAATACATTAATGAAATATTTTCACCAAAATAAATTATTTCGGGTTTTGTATGTAATTTTTTTGAATCATGGTCTGAATTTGAAAATTTTAAATGACAATAATTCAAAAACATATTTCTCAATGCAAAAGAACAATACGAGAAAAGAAATCTTCATAACAAGAGCAATAATTTAAAAAATAATAATATGAACATTTAAACAAAAAACTTGCATTCCGAATTTTTTTCATTTATTTTTATTTTGAATTTGAACAATAATTTAAAAAATACATTGAATATTATAAATAATTCTTTTATCAATATATTAGTTTATTGTGTTTCAGTAAATAAATAACATTTTTTTTTAATAAATTGTTGATGTACGTTGTTGGCTTGATGGAACAATATAAATCAACAATTTATAGAAAATTTATTTTTGAGGGTCAATAAAATCCCCAAGCGATTATTATAAATAATACAGTCAAAGAAATAATGATCTAAGATGTTTCAATTTTTGAATTTTCAAGTATCGGCAATTTGACAGTATGGGATATTTCATAATTCGGCAATTTTCTGTCGCAAATTCTATTATTCGGAATTTTTCAAATGCGGCAATATTATAAACTGTTCGGGAATTTTAGAATTCGAGAATTTCATATTTTGGAATTTTTATGATAATTTTTTTCTTTTTGGTGCGGCGTCTTGAAAATAAGCTGAAAAATGATTCTAAACATAAAAAAGATTTTAAAAACTGCTTGCAAATCAAAACCTCTGAATTAATTTTAAAAAATGTCACTGAAAAGGTAGAGACGAGGTTTTTTGTCAAGGCTATAACGCAAGTATTGTAAACTTAACACATACATTATGTAAATATCAAACAAGAACACCACTTCTGCCTGAGATTTCGATTTCTAACTCAAGATTTACTTTATTTTTTAATTGCCTTGTTTTTGAGTGAATAAAATCCACATCGAATTAATATGAAGCAATCATATCACACATGACAAATATAGACAAATTTTAATTTCCGGAATCTTATTCTTCTAGAATTTTTCCAATTGAAGATTTTTATATTTCCGTGATTTTATAATTTCAGAAATTTCCTGTATCGAATATTTTCTTTTTCGGGAATTTTCCAGTGTCGATAATTTTATTTTTCGGTATTTTGCAATCTTCCCAATTTGATTTGGGACAACTGAAAAATCCAGGAAAATTGAATTTTCCACACTTTAAAATTGTCGAATTGGAAAATTTCCGAATGATAAAATTCCTGAAAGAACAAAATTGAAGAAAATATAAAAATATCGAATTTTAAAATTCCCGAATAATAGAATTCTCAAACATCCGGATATAAACATTGAAAACATTGTTTCCTAATAAATATTATTTATTGAAAATACAATAATCTAATATTTTTAAGTTTTTTAAAAATATTTAATGTTTTTGAAAATCATTGTTATAATTTAACATAACAATAATTGGTTTGGAATTTTTAAAAAATTAAAAAACGCGTACGCCTTGAACTAAAAAAAAATTCTTTCTAAATATTCTCCGATCCTAATAACATTTTCCAAACGAACTTTGCAGTATTCAATTCAGCAAAATCTCGAAATTTCTTCTAATTTTTTTTTTGTATGATTTGAAGATTCGATTTTTGAGAACATTTTTGTATTTTTGTTTGAAAAATGTCCATTTTGAAACCAAATTTTTCATCCAGAAATATATTTTTTCCGCTATTGTTATTCTAAATTCGAAAAATAATTTTGAAGAACTTTAAGCATTGTGAAAAAGATTCTTTGATAAAAATATAAGATTACTGTATTTTTAATAATTATATAATATTGAATAAACATACATTTTTTAACTTTTTAAATTCGGGAATTTTCTAATTCGGATATATTATATTTCAGGAATTTTATTATTCGGGAATTTTTAAATTCTGTAATATTATGTACAATAATAATTCTATGAAAACTGCTTTGTAAATTTTCTCGAAATCTATTACCATTTGACAAACAAAATTTCGTAGGATTCAATTTAGCACTGATTTATGTCGAAGTCTCTTTTTAATTTTTTTTTTTAAATTAACAACTCGATTTTTTAGAAAGTTTTTGAAATTTAGAAAAAAATACTATGCACGACTTCAATTAAAGTTTATCATCCAGAAACACCTACATTGATTTTAATTATTGTTATTTTAAATTCAAATTTTTCAAATCGGGAATTTTACAGTTTCGGAAATATTATTTTTCGGGATTTTTCAGACGTCCCAACATTCTCTCAAAATCATTTCTTCAAAATGAAAAATCATTTAAAATTTTCGCATAAAAAATAAATCCCGTAAAAAATTACAAATCTTTAAAAATTTACACTTTACATACATTTTTTGAAATCTTTTCAAATTTTGAACTATTTTTAAAACTTTGACAAAAATTTTGAAATAATTTAAATGGTTTCCAAGATATTTGAAAAATTACCTTTCAGATGTCATTTTTCAGAATGAAAAATAATTCAAAATATTTTAGGAATTTTAAGAATAGATTTTTATTTTATTGTTACCCTTGAAAATATTAAAAAGCTTCGAAATCTTAAAAATCTCCCTTTTGTTCAAAATGTTGTTAAATTTTCTCAAGTTGAAAATTATTTTCAAGCCTTTTAAAAACTTGCCAGACTTTTAAATATATTTGCAAATAAAATATAATGTTTTCTTAAGATTCCGGGTAAAAATTTAAAATTATTTTTCTCACTTCTTAATATTAATTTTAAGAGATATTTGAAAAAAACTTTAGCAGATTTCAAATATTTTACAAAAATGTCGAAAAAATATCTCCAAGATTTTCAGGGAATTTTTTTTATCTTAAAAGATATTTCAAAACTTTTAGAAGAAATTCAAATTCTTTTGAAAATCTATTTGTATTTAGAAAGAATTTTAATAAAAATTTCTGAACTTATAAAAACTTCTTGAGATTTGTGGAAAATTTTTACCTGGTTTATTGTTTGGAAACATTCATTTTAAGGGCAAACTTAAACAGTTTTCTTATCATTTTAAAAGATTCAAAACACTTTCAAAGAAGAATCTAGAAGAGTTTAAAACAAATTTTCTTTATTTTGTATAATCTTAAAACAAGTCTGGGCGACATCCCAAGCATTACACTTTGTGTGTAATTTTTAAAATATTTTTACATTTTTATTGCTTCCTCATAGAGGAAGCTTTGTAATGGTAACATTTTCCAAAATTTTCAAATTCATTTAATTGAACCTTCCCCAATTTAAAAATGTCTAATACAATGTTCTAAGCAATTGTCCGGATGTGTGTGTGGATTTCACGCTCATTTTCCCGACTAATATCTTGAAACTGACCGAAGGATTTCTAAAAATATTTGTTGCATTTTTTCTGAGCACTTAATAATATTTGAAAATTCGGTCTTTTATAGTAAAACTTTTTTCTTCAACATAATTTAAAGTTGATGCAAGAACGGAAAATACTCCTTGATTCCAGGCAAATCGATGGATCTATAATATTAATACACTTTTTTCATTGAAATAATTCAAAGTTGACGCATGAATAGAAAAGACTTTTTGATCCTAAGTTTTCAAATAGGGTAATTCTGACAATTTATGTCAAGAAATCATAAAGCTGGGAAAGGGATAGGGTGCTACAGAACTTTTCCCATCCCTTTTCCAGCTAGAAAAATTATCATTTCGAATACAAAATTTGATTTGTCTGATTTGTCTTTGTGTTAAAAAATGTTGTTATATTATTTTCTAGTTTTGGATTTTTTGTACATTTCTATTTTTAAATTGATCAAAATGAAGACTTTGGTTTTTCTATTATTGAAAAATATAACTAATGCTTCCTCTATGAGGAAGCAAATACATTTGCTAACGGGAAGCAAAGTGCCCGTGAAATGGGCACCATATAATTATAAATACAAACAAAGTGGAAACACTCGAGATCGAATTCACAGCTAGTTTATTTTTTAAAGCTTTTCAAAATTTTTGAATGTTTTATGAACTGATTTGAATTTTTCCTGAAATATTTCCTAAATTCACATGGTACTAATGAATGAGCTTGTATAATTATTTTTGCAGAATTATCATCATCGGTTCCTCATAGTCGTCCGAAGCGAATGAACAATAATCCGAACCGGATTCTTCCCAGAGACATGAAAAGTATGCCACCCCCTGGTCTGGTTGATATAGAATATCCCACCAAAGTCGAACTCGTCCATGCAAATAGTCGACGCGTTGGCTTTGCAATAAATTCTTGGCACGTCGTAGCGCGCTTTGAAGACGTGCAAGATTCTTTTTATATTGTAATACCTTTGCTAGAATTTCGATCTGGGCGCATTACCTTCAGAGAAGGCGGAAAGTACGAAAATAAACGTTTGGGTATTGCCGTGGTTCGAACTGATTATGCTATGCATTTAGACGCACCTGAGTATGATGCTTTAGTAACTGAGGGTGGTTATTCAACAAAGGCTATAAATTGGGCTGTTGGAATTGTGAGAGAGTGGGCAGAAGAGCACGGACACAGGGTTGACTTAAGAGAACCCAGAAGAATATTAGGTTAACTGGAATCGGTCTCGGGATCGGGGTAAGACTGGAAGAATCTCGAAGAACCAGAATGGATTTTCAACGATCGATTCATTTTTAAAGTTTACGATTATATAGTTTTCATAACTGTTCGTTTTTACGAGAAGGTAGAATAATTGATACAACAGCTCACAAAAAAGAAAAATATTTAAAAATACAGGAACAAAGTAATGTCGACATTTAAGAATGTGGATTCCGTTATCTCAGGGTAATTTCCAATGGAAATTAATTAGTGAAAACGTGAGAATATTTTTTTTATAACGCTGATTGTGAAGAATCATGGTTGAATTTTAATTTAGTAACGAACACTTTATGAAAGCTATACAATTCCGCCTCGGTCTCCTCTAAATCACCTGAAATAATAAGCTCGGAATACTCGATTCTTAAATAATCAAATTGAGATCGCACATTCATAATTAGTGTCGCCGTTTTCAAGACGAGACAAGACGAGCCTAACGTGCCGTCTTGAATTGATTGTCTTGGGTCTTCCTTAAAAATGACGAGGCCTCGAAATGCGAGGCCTTGCCTTGAGCTTGTCTTGGCGCCTTGAGTTTGCACTGCAAGATGTGGGAACACCAGCAGTAAATGAAAGTCCCGTAATCTGAGACGCCAGCCTCCCCGATTCTTCTCAACAGGGGTCTTTTCTGTAAGCTGGACGAAAATGCGAATCCAATTTTTTTTTTTAATTTTTGAATTACCGAGATGTAAATATAATATTCGGAATGTACAAGTTTTCACGATTCCCGGGATATGTAATTTGTCCAAAAAAGTTTGAAAAATTGAATACGCTTAATGTATGAAGCAGACCGAAACCGTCTCACATGAAACAGCTTCTAGTTTTACGCTTGAAGTCGCAGAATTCTCGAGAGCCAAATACGATTTTTTTTTGTATGAAATTAGGCGCTTCATATTTGTTCGTGTTTCCAAAAAAAAAGTCTCAAGAAGTCTCAAAATTATTCAAACAAATATTATTTATAAGTTTTAATTGTTACTAATTATAATTTTGTATTGCAAATTGTTTCTTAAATATTTAAATACAGTATTTAACTATCACTACTACATTGGGATTGGTGTTATTACTTGCATCCAAAGGCATTCTATAAGAGCTTTAATTTATTATCCCTTCCCAGGTGGTCGGAAAATATCCACATCTGCTGAAGGAAACTTAAGCCTCCAACACGAAGCCAAGGCCTTGCTTTTCAAGGCCTTGAAATTTGTCCGCCTTGCTTTGCCTCGAAACGCGAGGCCTCGAGCTATCCTTCCTTGCGTTCCTCGACTTGTTCCTTGCCATTCCTCGTCTCGAACGGCAACACTATTCATAATATCCGTTCACTTCACGAAGACCCCTACAAAACAGAAAAAAATCATGTCTCCCTTCTTATCCTGGTTTCCTGTCGGACACGGGCTCCCCTAATCGGAAAAATCGAATCGTTAACGTTGGAAATGAATCGAAAGTAAGATCGAAACGACACGGTGGGCCAACGGATGCGCAAATGTAAACTTAGAAAAATTTTTGTTTGAATCAAGCAAATTCTTTCTTTGATATAGGGTCAAACGAATATTTGTTTGATTGAAACAACAAAAATTTCTGAGTGTGAAGTACGCGCAATTTCGAAACACATGCTTGCGACAAATTACTTGTAGAGCGAATATATTCAGGGTCAAAATTATATCTAATCATATATCAATAAATCTTAGATAATCAACAGCGCTTGGAAAAGTTTTTCTGCAGTTTTCTTCTCCCTTGGCCGAAAGTCCAAGCAAATGCAAGCGCTTATAATAACTATCCGGCTGCAGACGGTAGGGAATACTTTTTGGTGATGGTTTTAGTAAATGTAAATGAAAAATGATGTAAATGTTAGTAATAAAATAGAAAACTGAATAAAAAAGATTCTTATTATTATTATTCAATGTTATCATTCAAATCAGTACATATTTCTATTGCAGTTCATTGCGATCTGTTAGTCTGAGGCAACTCGAATTTTTGCAATCTGATAGTAATGCCAACATCAATGAAATAATTGCGACGTATGTGCAACAATTTCCATGTATATTTCATCACTTTTCAGTTGTTTGGTGTACGATTGATGCATCAAATGAAATTTGCTTCTTCAAGATGTTATTCTGATTTTTGTATTGAATATTGATATGCCCAACGCAGCAGTGGGCTATCATGCCAAATCTACTGTCGGTACATAATGTTTTTCGAACACATTCTCCAAAATAGATATTTCTTAAACGAAGTACCAGCTCATTAATCGCGCAATAAGGGAAAATTAGAAAGAAAAATTCTCCTGTATGTAAAGAACCCCGCAGAATTTGTACAGAAATTGGATTTCGGCTAATTTGTTTGTATTTGAGGGAAAATGTAGTTCATATCATGGTGATCAAAAGTCTCAATGACCACAACTGTAAAAAACTAGGTTTTCGTGGTGTAATTGGGGTTCAAATATCACTATGTGTGGATTCGAAAAGGGCCAATTTTTAGAGTGTACGACATTTTTCTCTCTAGATACCTGAGGAGATTAGCTCCAGTTAAGCCAAAAATATATGCGCAGTAATCCTTGGTAGGTCGTCAGCATGTGCAGTTGGTCATGGTGGCTCGTAGGCATGCGCAGTGGATCATGATGTGATGTAGACTTGCGCAGTAGGTTATGGTGGTCTGTAGACGTGCGCAATATGTTATTGCTGGTTGAACTTATGCGCTATATGTCACCGTAACAATCATGGTTTGAACTATGGTGCAGGCCACAATCACAGCCATAAATGTAGGTAATTATATTATAAAGAGAGTTTTATTTTTAAAGTCGCACCTCAATAATTTTTCAGGAGAGCGTTTTATGCTAAAAAGATCCAGACAAAAGTTGCAGGGTTTGCAGGGAGGCATACGATAGTGACCTTGAATTTGACCTTGGCCTTAATTCTTGAGACTTGTTTGACGGTTAACTTGAATTTTTTGAATAGAAGTTCCCTTTTCAACACCGGATGTAACACTAGTGCGAGAAATTCTGTGTTCTATACCTCTATCTTATTGTCGCAAACTCATATCCCTGGGGTGGAAAGGTCATGTAGGGATCATAGAGGTTACTCATTGAAAAAATTGTAAATAACTATAACAAACGTTTAAAACAAATTCTAATTACATTTATTAAAATGAAGTACTTGCGATAAATGCATATACCATTGCCGTCATTCAGTCGCTACAGATTTTAGATGTAGTCTCCAGGGTCCACGACGAGGACGTAGAAGGTTGGATTTTGAGACCCCACACAGTCCAGCCAATCAAGGCAAGACGGGTTGCCCAGTCGGTGAAGACAAGACGCTGTTGCGCAGACAATTAAGCCAAGACATATATTGTATATGCAGGCGCGTATGCGTGCGTGTGTGTACCAACATGCGCACACACATTCGCTTCTTATTCATTTACTATTTCGACCTCTCTATTTGCAGCATCCAATGTGGTATTTAGTAATGAGTTATCGGGATATCTGATATTGTTTTGATGTCGTGCATATCCCAGATACCATAACACACTAGCAACATGTGCACATGTACCTAGAGTCCAAACTCCGCTTTGACAGGTACAATAGTATCCAAGAATTAAATCATTATCATTTTCGACATGATTATGATCGTCTTCAACATCAAATCTATATGCTATAAAAAGTTGATGCTTAGTTGCATTACGGAATCTTGAATATAGACGTACTCTCAAGAATCCCGGCTCATTGATGTTTTCATCAAGCTGAAAATGCTCATCATTATCTTTTAGGTAGTCTAAATTAAGTACAGGAAAATGTAAAAGGTTTTGTTGATCTAATCCTATCCACTGACCGTTCCTTCGTATTAAGTTATCTACCTCTACTCTCGCCTGCACAACATTAGACATATTTAACCTAGCAATCATTTCTCTAGCGATTTCCATGTCCGCATCTTGCATATTAATAGTAGGACAATATCTGTTTAAGATAGCTCCAGCTATACGATAGTAACAACTGAGTTTCTTTGCATGCTGCATGTTTAGAGTTTGTGATAGAAACTTAGAAACAGGTCTTAGGTGCCCATTTCGTACCTCGACAATCCAGCGATTTTTAGTTACTATTCGCGATTCATTTGCCTCTTCTGTTTGGAGTTGTCTTTGTCCAGGTTGAACGAATCTTTGTAATAATTATAACCTGACATAATCAATGACCAAACTCACATTCTCTCTACTACTGTAATCAAAAATCAATTTCAAAAAGTTATCGCTTAATCCCTGTCTCATTTTACACAAGAAAAGTAATAAATCTTTTCTTTGTACATATCTCAATTTTTCATATTGAAGTACCGGGTCACAGTATGTAAGAAGTTCTTCAAATTAACATTTAGTGAGCGGCGACACACTCTTAAATTCCTCTTCAGTCAAGTTATCCCAATCTATACCTTTACCTTTGCTTAATGACACGTTTCTCATTTCTTGAAGGAAAGTTTGTAACTGCTCACCTCTAATAACATAAGGCCTGTTAATAGATTGCAAACCAAGTAAAAACAAAAGAAGAACAGGCTACATGGTTCCATAAACCATGTAGCCTGTTCTTCTTTTGTTTGAATAAAGACGAAAAGACAATTGCCGTTAAGTGATAAATGATACAAAGTTATAAACAAAAGAAAAACGGGCTACGTGGTTTATGGACGCTCCCTAACTATCTTCAAGTTGACAGATGATTACTGAACAAATACACTCGAACTCCAAAGATACGAGAAGCTCGGGAATCGGAAACTCCAAAGATACAAGCATGAAAGGGGTAACCTGTATGATCCCTACATGACCTTTACACCCCAGGGATATGAGTTTGCGACAATAAAATAGAAGTATAGAACGCAGAACTTCTCGCACTAGTGTTACATTTCCGGTGTTAAAAAGGGAGCTCCTATTCAAAAAATTCAAGTTAACCGTCAAACAAGTCTCAAAAATAAAGGTCAAAGTCAAGGTCACTATCGTATGCCTCCCTGCAAACCCTACAACTTTTGTCTCGATCTTTTTAGCATAAAACGCTTTCCTGAAAAATTATTAAGTTGCGACTTTAAAAATAAAACTCTCTTTATAATATAAATACCTACATTTCTGACTGTGATTGTGGCCTGCACCATAGTTCAAACCATGATTGTTACGGTGACATATAGCGCATAAATTCAACCAGCAATAACCTGTTGCGCACGTCTACAGACCACCATAACCCACTGCGCAAGTCTACAGCACATCATGATCCACTGCGCATGCCTACGAGCCACCGTGACCAACTGCACATGCTGACGACCTACTAAGGATTACTGCGCATATATTTTTTGCTTAACTGAAGCTAATCTCCTCAGGTATCTAGAGACAAAAATGTCATACACTCTAAAAATTGGCCCTTTTCGAATCCACACACAGTGATATTTGAACCCCAATTACACCACGAAAACCTCATTTTTTACAGTTGTGGTCATTGAGACTTTTGATCACCATGACATGAACTCCATTTTCCCTCAATTACAAAGAAATTAGCCGACAGCCAATTTCTGTACAAATTCTGCGGGGTTCTTTAAAAAGAATCTAAAACATTATAAGAGATATCTAAAACTATCGAAAAAAATCTGCCTGCAACGACCATATTTTATGTTCAATGTTCTTCAGATAAAAATGACTAAATTTGTATTTGACTTAAAATGAAGAAGGAAATTCCTTTACTTCAGCGTATATTCCGTATCTTTCTAATAAATCTTACAATCAGAAAATATGATGAATTTTTGAATAATTATTTGAAATGATTTGTGCTTTTGGATTCAAGAGGTCTCAAAACGTGCACATTTGACAAAAAAGGGGGAAGGGTCAAATTTTACACAAATCTAATACCTTCTCTGGATGAGAATGTAAAAATATAAATTTTCAAGTACCATGAGCATTAATGATAGTTATTTTATTGTTTTAATCGTTAGAAATAGTATTAAGAACATTAACAAAATTGAATATTTTGAAAACCTTCACACGAGATAAAAAAGAAATTTAATAAGCAAAGTTTTGATGAGAATGTGTCCACTTATCGGGCAGATTTTTTCACTGTTAATTTCATTTTTCACAAATAAAACAAAAACTACACGTCCTATCAAAAAGTGATTAATGAAAAATTTGTAGATCTTTTTGTATTGCACAATGTTTGTCATTTCATCTTTTTTCGTATCTTGTATAGTTTGATCGCAAAATGAAAGTTTTGATTTTTGATTATTTTTGTTGTGCGATAAAAATTTGAATTTTCGATTAAAAAGAAAATTAAACAAAGTCTCATAACAATATTGTAGGGTGTGTAAGAAGAAACGTCTTTCTCATCTTGAATTTTTTCATATCGTGCGTTGTTTGGCTGAAAATGTTAATTTTCGTTTCTTCTTTTGGATTTTGAGAATGCTGTAAATCTGAAAATTTAGATTTTGTCGAAAACTTTGATTGAAATATTTTGTTCGCCTTTTCCTGTACTATTAATATCCGTCCATAGAATTTTTGAATTTTGAAAAAAGTGTTCACAAAAATTTTCAAATACGACTCATTTCAAATGATATGTACTTGTTTTTAAAAAATTTCGAGAGTAATTTAAGATTTGATAATATTTTCATAAAATTGAAAAATGTGAATTTTTCAAAATTTCAAATAACAATGCAGACGCTTTTGAAGAAATTTGAAAGATTTTAAGAGAATAAATTTGTTTAGGATTCCTAGGAAAATTTTAGATGGTTTTATGTTAGGTGAAATTAATTTCAAGCGAACATTTACGAAGATTTGAAAACATTTTTCAAATCTTCAAAAAAGAATCCGGTACCTTTTAAAGCAATTTGTTTTAGTTTCGAAATAATTGTAAAAAATTTAACGAAACATTGGATTCATTTTAGAAAATATATAGAAGTATTGTAGAAATTTTAAAAATAATTAAAAATTTAAAGAGACTTCAACAAATTGACAACAAAATGTAGGTTTTTTAAGATTTTCGAACAAAAAGTGCAGAAGCTTTTTAAGGACTTTGACAGGTTTCAACATAATAATATAAATATTTTCTGAAGATTCCTGGGAAAATTTAAATTGTTTAAAAAATTTTTTAAATTGAATTTAACAGAATTTTTTAAAAGATTTAAAAACAATACAAAAAATTTCCAAAATTGTCAAAAAAGAATCGGGAAGATTTTAACGCAATTTCAGGAATAACTTGAGTCAGTTTAAAATATATTTAGGAATATTAACATTTTCCAGATATATTTTCAAAATAAAGAATAAATTTTCATTCGAAATTTTTTTGTATGAAAAATTATTACCACCTCAAATAGAAAAAATATTCCCGCGCGTAGCACGCGATTGAAGAAGAATGCTCAATATCAAATAAACGTGATAGCTTAAAAATAGGTTTTTCGAGTTTATGCGTATGTTACTGTTTTTATAAATTAATAATTGGAAAAAATGAGACTTTTTGAGGATATTATTTTACAGTTTTAACATTATCAAACTTATTTCTTCAAGAAATTAATATATTTTCACACATACATTTCAAAAAGATTATTTTTAACGTGAATAATGTAAGGCTAAATATATGAGATTAGTAAATAATTCTTGTTTTCTCATGCAGAGAAGTATATATATTTTTGTATATTATATAATTCTTAGGAATTACTTGAATTCCGTGAATTACTTGAGTTTCTCGAACTCCTTGAATTATTTTAATTCCTTGTATTATTCGAATTCCTTGAATTTCTTGAATTCCGTGAATTCCATGAATTCCTTGAATCTATGAATTTCTTCAATTCCTTGAATTTCTTCAGTTCCTCCAATTCCTTGAATTCCGTAAATTTCTGGAATTCCTCGATTTCCTTAAATTCCATGCAAACTTTAAATTTCATGAAATCCATGACTTCCTTGAATTCCGTGAATTTTTGAATTCATAATGTTCCCTGAATCCAGCTAATTCAGGGAATTCCAGGGAATATAGATTATTTCGATAAATTTGAAAGAATCTGAATCAAAAGAAATTCACAATTTCTTTTTTTTTTATTAGCGATTGCATTTTTTTTCAACTATGACTATTTTGAGTGTTGCTAGAACGGAATTGATAATCAATTCAAATCGTCATTCGAGATTGATATACCTAAATTTAATTTGTCACATATTTGCATCGTTAAATTTGATATGTATCATATGTTAATAATCGTGCATATCATATTAATTAGAGGATTCTAGAAATTATATAAAATATATTTCATTTCCAGAATGAAAAATCTTACTGATAATTCACATCCTTGCTGTCAATTTTAGTTTCATATTTGAAAACAAATTTTCTTTCGAACATAGAAAATATAACAATTTTTCAAATAATTTATCCTAGGAACCAAAAGAGAATAGCCAGATTATTTGCGACTCTATGAATGAAAAATTGGCGGAGATTGTAAATACGTTAATGAAAGGAAATAAATAAAATCGAACGAAAAAGTTAATTGTTAAAAGGGTATTGTTAAAAAAAATCGGTGCTCCCAATTTGGCTTCCCAACCGCACTGCGCATGCGTCGGACGAGCAGCCTCATCGAAAGTTGATCGCGCGTTTATTTGAAATGATTAAATATGCAAATCAATTGCTCACAATATATAATAATCATAAAGTACCAAAAAATATTATTATTGATCTAAAATTTAGATTGGTGAAAAAAGGTATTCCGTCCTTTGAATTTAAAATCAATTATTTATTTTTAGAGGGTACAACCAAATAATTATTACTTCATAAAATCTTTAAAGAATGTATGAATAATTATTTACCAATAATGTTTTAAATAATTTTGTATATAATTTTGTATATAATTTTCTTAATTATAATAACATTTTATATAATTTGTCCACTGCAGTATTAACCAAAGCGAAACTCTTTCAATTGTGCATTGCGTACCTACAAGAAATTATGTAATTTCTGCAGATATAATCAAAATTACTGATAAGGACCACCGGCCCTCACCTTGAAACGTTCAACACAATTGAATTATTTTCAATTTATTTGACCCTAAAGCCAAAAGTGAACATCAAACTTTTCGAAGAAATTTACAAATAATATATAATATTTTTATACAATATATGCTAAGTTTAATTTTTAAGTCAAATGATTTTTATTTGAAATAACTGATTTGTGGTATAAATCTGAAGATTGATGGAAATCTGAAAAATCTTATGATTTTATTTATGAAAAATACCAATTTTTTACAAAAAATTGTTCCAAATTGTAAGTCATATTCTTTAGAATTTCATGACTTTTCTTTGAAATAACCGCTTCCCACTAAAAAGGGCTAGCATAAACTTAAATTGTTCCAAAATAGTACATATTTTCAAATTTTTTATTATTTTTGTTTGAAATAACCGATTTCCGGTGAAAAACGTTCCCATGACGTTAAATTGTTCCAAAATCGTAAATCTTCTTTGAAACGTATTTCGACATTTTCGATGAAAATCACTAGCTTTAAACCTACAATTGAACAAAAGTTTTAATCTTCTTTCAAGTCTAATGATTTTTTACTAAAAATACAGATTTTTTACTAAAAAGAACGATTTTTAGTGTCAAACACCAACGTAACTTGAAATGGTTGAAAAGTTTTGAATCTTCTTGGAAATGTTTGGAATATAATTTATTTTAAACAAAGTCATTGGATTTAAATTTAACGATTTTATTGAAAAACACCGATCTCAGATGAAACACGTCAACATAACCTATAATTGTTGTAAAATGGTACATATTCTTTGAAATCTAATAATTTTTTATTAAAAATACCAATAATTCGAATTTTTGATTTTTCATTATTTTTTTTGGGATCCAAATTTGAATTTTCAATTTTCCAAAACAATTCGAAAAGTTGTAATGAAGAAAGTTCGTGGTTTTTCTGTGGCTTGAATTCTTAATCTATCAAATGATCTGAAGAAAGAATAAAAAAAAATGGTAAAATGGCAGCAGTTTTTATAACAAATTTCAAATTTCTTAATTTTTACAATTTCAGACAAATCCAAAGGATTGCGAGTCAAAAAGATTTTGAAAGTTTCAAGAAGGTACAATTTCAGAAAGAATCTCAATTTTACGAGAGATTTCACAGGATTGTAAGGAACTTCAGGGAGCTCAACTAGATTGTATGAGATTTCATGAGATGCCGATGAATTTTAGCGGATTTTCAGCGATTTGAATATTGTTATGGTATTTCCAGAAATTGTAAAGGATTTTAAAAAATTCCTAAAATTTTAGAAGAAATCACGGGATTTTAGTTTAAGAGATATCATAGTATTTTTACGAATTTTCAAGGATGTCAGGATTTAGTGGCATTTCGAAGTTTTAAGGGGATTGCATAAAGATTACATATATTTTAAAAGATATTTAGGGGAATTTCAACGAATGTTAAGATATTTGAAGAACTTTCGATAGTTTCACGGAATTTCAAAAGATTGAACGAAATTTCAAAGTATTTTCGAAAAATACAAAGGATTTTAAGGAATTTCGAGAAATTGTAATGGCTTCTACAAGATTTGAAAATACTTCAAGTGATTTCATGAGATTCGGAAAAATTCTCATGTATTTGAAAGAATTTAATCCTTTTTTAAGGGATTTCTTTAGATTTCAAGGAGTTTAGTCGGTTTAAAGGTGTTTCAACAGTCTTTTTTCCGGCATCCATGGAATTCAAAGGATTTTCAGGAATATATTACACGATAAAAAAAAAGTGAAGCAAATAATGATATGATGTATATATAATATATATTAGTAAAAAATAATTTTAATAGCCGAAGCAGGTTTCAAGTAGCATATTTGAAAGAAATAATTTTATAGAGTAAGGATTCGTAAGATTTTCTGGATACCCTCCCCCTCAAAAACACCATACCTAATTCATAGACGCTTCCTAATGAAGGGGAAAAAGTGCCTTTTTTGTTTTGCGCATATTTTTTGAAAACAAATTTTCACAATTTTTCTTTTTAAATTTGTTTCGTAGCATTCGTCGTTTTTTCAAAAATTTATTTTTTTCTATTTTTAATATTGTTTTTAATTATAAATAGAACAAAAACTACGTATCCTATCAAAAAGTGAATAATAACAATATTGCAGATCTTTTTTAGAAGCACAATATTTGTCTTCTCTTTTTTTTCATAAATATCCTGCACAGTTGACCGCAAAATGGAATTTTTGATTATTTATTATTTTTTGTTGGATGCAAATTTGAATTTTCCATTCTTCAAGAAAATTTGAAAAGTGGTTATGATGATCTTGCAGGGTTTTCAAAAAGCAACGTTTTTCTTTTCTTGTCTTATTTTTCATATCGTGAATAAATAATGGCTCAGCGCACGAGAAAATGTTACGCAAGTAAAAACTTTTATTTTTTCCCGGAAAATTAAAAAATTCTAATTTTCATTTTAATGCAGAAAAAATCTAGGGTTTCTTCAGATTCGTGAAAATTCACAAATTATTTATTGTTCAATTGTAATTTGTGGATCAAAATTGGCGACATCTGGAAAATCCCGAAATATAAAATTAAAATAAAATTACCGAATTTGAAAATTTCCGAAAAATAAATTTCTGATAGTGCAGAATTCATGAAAAAGAAAATATTCGATACTGCAAAATTGCTAACACTATAAAATCATCGAATTTGAAGAATAAAAAAATTGTTTTTTTCCATCAATCACATTCATTAGTTAAAAATACATTAATGAATTTTTGTCATTAATTGTTATTTCGAATTTGAACAATAATTTAAAAAATACATGGAATATTATAAACAATTCTTTCATCAATTTATTAACTCATTGTGTTTTCAGAAAATAAATAATATGTTTGTTTTTTTAAATAAATTGTTATGTACGTTGTTGCCTTGAGGGAACAACGTACATCAACAATTTATAGAACATTTATTTTTGAGGGTCAATACAATCCCCAAGCGTTTATTATAAATAATACAGGCAAAAAAATCTTAAATTTTTAAATTTTGGAATTTTCTAGTATCGGCAATTTCAGAGTGTGGGATATTTCATTATTCGACAATTTTCTGTTGCAAGTTCAATTATTCGAATTTTTCAAATGCGGTAATATTATAAACTGTTCGGGAATTTTAGAATTTCATATTTTTGTATTTTCATTATAATTTTTCTCTTTTTGGTGCAGCGTCTTGAAAATAAGCTGAACAAATGATTCTAAACATAAAAAAGATTAAACAAAAACTATTTTCACTTTTTCACCGTGTTTTTATTAATTCAGTTCTTATTTTAGCCAAAATTTCAAAAAAGATAAAAAAAATAAAAAATTGATTTTCTCAAATTTGTTGAAAAATTTTTTGTGTGGTAATTCACCCAAATTAGTTTCCATGACACAAAAAAATTGTCAAACGGGAGTAAACTCAGGCCAAAAAATGTAGAAAAAATATATGTTGCTCGCGATAGTTGAATAAACGTTACTTGTTTTTGCATTTTAACGAAAAATGATGTTAAGGCATAGTAAATGGCTACTATGCCTTAACACCATTCTTCGTTAGAATGCAAAAACAAGTAACATTTATTCAACTATCGCGAGCAACATATATTTTTTTCAAATTTTTTTGTCAGAATTCACTCCATTTTGACAGTTTTTTGTGTGATAAAAAGCAATTTTGGACTAGTTCACCCCCTAAGAAATTTTCGTCTTTGTGAAAATTACAATTTTGATCTTTCATTGTGAGGAAATGTTTTTAATTATTTAGGTTCGGAAAATGTACTTTATTCTATAGAAACATTATAAAATATAATTCAGGGTAGCTACCCCCTAGAAAATAATTCTTCGTGAATATTTCTGTAAAAAACACGTGAAATTTATTTTTTATCGCGAGCAACATAGATATTTTCTAAATTTTTCTGCTGGAATGCACACCTGTTTGTCAATTTTTCGTGAAATCAAAATTATTGTGAGGCGATTTTTGTAATTTTTTTTGCTTGCAAAAGCTGCTCTATATAAGGGAAACAAAATAAAATGTAATTCAGGGTGGTTAGTTAGTTATTTACTTTTAATGCGGGTGGGAAGCCCATGAAGAGCTCCCCTGGCGCTCAAGCTATAAAGCCTATTGTGCCACACTCTTACTTATTCACTCTCAGCAGTCGAATCCAGACCTCTTGACGAAGCCCAGTATGTCGACTACTGATCGCGTTGCAATTTCCTCTCACAGTAGCGTGTCGCCCAAGTGTGATCTTTATCTCTTTCCCTCCATTGCTGTCATACATTCCTGCTCCTGACCCTCCCTCTCCCGTGGAGCCATCTGTATACCAAATTTCCCCCTGGAGAAGTGGGTTACCATTTGCTTTCCACAGATCCCTGCTTGGGATGCAGACGCGGAAAGGTTTGGCGAAGTTGAAGCGTTTGTTATTTTATCTTGCCTCATCTGTAGAATCGGCAGTGCGCTGATATCACTCGGGAGTCTAGTGTGTCTAGTCCCCGGAGTCAATCTATTTGCTCTTGCCAGACGGCCCATCGCGTGTGCCGCTCTAGCGGTTATCGCAACATGTAGAAGTTCCTCACAGAGCATGAATCCTATCGCCGCTGTGGGCGCAGTCCTCATTGCTCCAGTAAAACCCCTAAATGTTAGCGTTTGTAATCTTCGCAGCCTGTCCTGCATTGTTTTAAGTTCCACCCGTGCCCACCTTACCACGGCCGCATGGCCCTGGGTTTTAAGACAGCAGAGTAGAGCCATGCAAGGATATTAGGCCCTAACTCCCACGTCAACCCAAAGGCTCTCCTGCACATCCAAAAAGTCATGACAAATTTCCTGCATTGGGTCTCCAGGTGCTTTTCCCAGTTCAGCTTGCCATCTAGGATCACTCCCAGATATTTAACTGAGTCTGAAAACGTCAGCTTCCCACCACAGAATACAGGAGCGTCAACTTTCGGAACTTTATAATTTCTCGTGAAAATGACCAGATTGTTCTTTTCCGGATTTACCGAGAGCCCTAAGCTATCGCACCAGAGCTCTACGATGCGCAGCGCCGACCTTATAAGACCCATCAGCGTTTCCAGATGAGCCTCCCTGACTATGATTACGAAGTCATCCGCATATCCCGGAGTATAGCACCCCTCTTTATTTAGCCTTCAAAGAAGGCCGTCCACTACAATGCACCACAGGAGGGGCGACAGGACACCCCCCTGTGGGCAACCCCGCGGAGCTATCCCCCTTACTAGGCCTTCACCACATATGGTTTCGAGTCTTCTTCGGTGTAGCATGCTTCCTATCCAGAATACTAGCTGGTCCGGCACGCCACATCTCAAAGCCTCTCGACGGATGACTTCTGGAGGAGTATTGCTGAAAGCATCCTCTATATCCAAGAAAGCGCCCACAGCGTACCCCTTTTGTTCCAACTGCTGCTCCAATCTTGCCACAACAGCATGAAGCGCAGTTTCTACCGAGCAGCCTGCCTGGAAAGCATGCTGCCCTTTATGTAGCGGGAAGGCCAAGAGCACCTCATCCCTAATGTATCTCTCGACCAGCTTCTCCAGCGTCTTCAAGATAAAAGACGTTAGGCTGATCGGTCGGAAATCTTTGGCAGCAGTGTAACCCTCCCTCCCAGGTTTGGGTATGAAGGCCACTCTGCCATCCTTCCATGCCGATGGCACGTGTTTAAGGGCTATACTTGCCCTAAATAATTTTGTCAGAGGAGGGACGACTACATCCATGCCTTTTTGTAAAAGCACTGGATAAATGCCATCCGCTCCTGGTGATGTAAAGGGACAGAATGACCCTACGGCCCATTCCACCTTTTTGTAATCAACGACCTTAGCGGCGAAATTCCAGTCGGCCCTTTCCACACCTTGGCCCCGGCCATTATGAGCCCGAGGCGAGCTTCCGGATTTTTCGCCAGGATCTTGTGGAGCCTCGCTGTTTCCGGAATGTTTTTCGATTCCTCGCAGAAGCCCCTCCAATCTTCCTGCTTATACTTCCTTATGTTTTTATTGTATTCACACTGGGCCGTCTTATAGATGTCCCAGTCCGAAGGCAATTTAGTTCTATTTGCCCTATTGCACAACATTCTTGTCTTTTTACGGAGTTTCTCCAGGTGGGTGTTCCACCATTCTGCTCCCTTCCTAGACTTAATTGTGCTTGTAGGGCAATTGTTCTCATATGATGTTGTCAGAGCCCTTCGCAGAAAATCTGCGGCGTGCTCCAACTCATCAATGGTACCATAGCTTGTGGGAAATTCCGCAAGCCTCCCTTTGAGTTCCTCTTTATATGAGTCCCAAAGTGTATTTCTGGGGTTTCTGATATTAGAAACCACTGGTTTACCTAGGGTTAATCGAAACACAATGTGTTTGTGGTCCGAAATAGAATTGTGGTCAAATCGAGAACCTCACTCCTGTTTTTAGTCTGGAATGTGGGAGTATCACCCCGATTCAGAATCTCCAGCTCTGTGCCCGCTATGTATTCAATTAAATCTCTACCTCTGTCATTGATGTTTGTGCTTCCCCACACCGTGTGGTGAGAGTTTGCATCACAGCCCAACAGCAGAGGGATCTTGTTCTCTTGACAATACCGAATTAGAGCCTCCACCTCTCTGGGAGGCGGGGGTCCCTCGGCGTCGCCAGGGAAATAAGCCGAGGCAATAAATACATCTAGCCTCTCTCCATTACTGCCCCTGAGTCTCACCTTAATAACGGTGAGATCTCTAGAGCAGAATTTAGGCACCAAGATCGCATCCATACCCTTGACGGCTATGCATGCCCTTGGCATACATGTTGAAAAATTTATTTGGTCTGAACTTACTCCTGTTTGACAATTTGTTGTGTACTCAGAATAATTTTGAAGTGGTTCAATCACCTAAAAATGTATTAACAAAACAAAATAAAATTTTTTTAATAAATTCGAGGGCAGTAATAATTTCTAAAATTGTAAGAAAGACTTTTATAAACCGCAGGTATGATTCGCGCGTATTACGTGCAGTGCAATAATGGCCTCATTATTGTACACCACTATCCACTATCCATTATTGTCCACGTATCATTGGAGCATTGAAGCAATACTTATCCTACATGATAAACCTACAGATAAAGGGTGCGGTCCTGGGGGGGTGGGGGTTGGGGGGGGGGGGGTCAAATTTTGAAATTAAAAAAAATTTGAAATTTTGAAATTTTTAAAAAATTTTAAAAATTTGAGAATTTAGAGAATTTTTGAAAATTTTGGAAATTTAAGAAATTTTTTGAAATTAAAATCTTGTTAACCGTCGCTAAAAGTGAATGGTACCGACTCGACTCGCCACGTCAGACCTCCCCTGTGATACATGATAATCGGTGACACGAAACTTGCAAATCATGCCCTTGGTGTATAAAGTATAATGTACACCATGGAACGGCGTATAATGAGCGACTTAAGTTCCTTGGCGCACAATGTACTGTTTATTGGTTATTGTTCATCAGAAGCATAGGAAAAAATCAGAATACATTTTGGATTCGTGGATTTTCTATAGGGTTAGTTTGTAGAGTTGCAGTTGTAGAGAACGTTTTCCTCGAAAAAAGCCATGATGTATTAAAACTCAACAATTTTTTAAAAACTGGGGAGAAGCGACAGTAAGAAAATAATAAAAAAAAATTTATTGAAATAATTATTTTTTCTAAGTTTGAACTTTCTTTCATGAGAAAATAATGCGTTTTCTTTCGTAAAAACTCAATGGATAATATAATTTCGATTTTTAAAATCATGCTGTGGCTTACAAGTATCAAGCTGTTCAAGATAACCTCATTTTGTTGAAAAATAGGTGAAGACTGATTTTCATCTATTTATATTTGTACGATTCGAATATTGCAAGTTGGCATGAACGTCGCACTAGATACAAGATTTTCTTAGAAAAGTCGGACTTTTTTCCTTCATCATCAGTTCCATTCTGTGAGTACATAGCTTCTTATCAAAATGAGCAAACTATCTTATTTGATTCTCTCCATACTTTGCGCCGTTTCATCGCACGAAATTCTGGCTTCACCTGATGATAATAATGGTGAGTGAAATAATTCTACCCTGTTCGAGAAAATATTAATTTTTTTTTTCTAATGAATCTTCATCATCATTAGAGAATAACAGAAAATATTCAACGTCTTTCAGACTAGATGGAACTATGATGGAAACATTATTTTTAATAATTTTTTTCTGAAAGATCTTCTGACCAAGAAGCACCTGACCGGAAATCAGTAGTTCTGTGGTTCGATTCCCAGCGGAGCGAAAGGAGGAGATATTTTCTCAGGAAAAAATTATTTAATATAATGTTTCCATCATAGCTCCATCTAGTCTGAAAAGACGTTAAATATTTTCTGTTATTCTCTAATGATAATAAAGATTCATTGAAAAACTTGATTTTGTACCATCTAGAAAAATAATGCGTGTATTTCTGAAAAAAGTTTCTTCTCTCGATCTCTCTAGTAGCTTAATGGGAAAGCACCTGACCGGAAATCAGTAGTTCCGTGGTTTGATTCCCAGCAGAGCGGAAGAAGAAGATCTTTTTTTTCAGAAAATAATTATTCAAACAAAGTGCTATCTAGTGCCACGTGTTATCTTGAATTGCGCAATAATTTTGAGGGACAAGGGCACGAAGTTTCTACCTTAAAAATAATTATCACAAGTGACAAAACTTTTTAACATGGAATAATATTTAGTGAAAAGAGATGTACTTCGTCGTATTATTGACAGAGTTTAATGAATTCTTTTCAGTGTCAGAGAATTAAAAAAAATAATCATGTACATACATAGAGTTATATTATAAAACAACTTTTTAGTTGCAATAAATTGTTCCATTTTAATTAAATTTTTTCGATTTTTATTTGGTTAACGTAAAAGGCGTTCATAAATTCCCCAAACTTTATCCAATTCAGTCACGAAATAAGAGAATTGTATTCAAAACTTCTTGAAAATTGGTTCAAGTATGTATTTTAATATCATCACAAAAATATTTCAAATTAATATTAATATTGTAACCCCCCTCTTTAAAGTTAATTATTTGATTTCTTTTTAGTGTTTTTTATTCAAAGCTTGTTTTCTTAAATGGTTCCAAATTTTTTTTAAAATTTTTTTATTGTATTCTGACTTAATTTTTAAGTCACCTTATTATGATACAAAAATAAGAATCCGTTTTGAAAAAAATAACATTCCAATAAAATGTACTAGATAGAAGAAAAATAATTTCCTTTGAAAATGTAGGTCGCAATAATAAAAATATAATAAGAATGTGATTGAATATAAAAGCGTCGTTGTAAATATAAAAATATATTTTTCATGTAAATGTAATTTTGAACATTTTCTTTCAACGCTTTCATTTCCAGTCACCTTATTATTATAATAATATAATCAAATACCAAGAATATGAAAATGCAAGTTGTGAAATTTGCTGAATAAATATTTTTGTTAGCCTTATTTCCTCCCGGAAATTTGATTTTTTTGAAAAATTTCCATTTCGGTATTATTTACAATTCGGGACGTTGAAAATTCTTTAATGTTATGTTATCCCAAATTACAATATCTTACTTATTTTTGAATTAATATTTCATTGTTAAAACAACTATACAATATATAATGTTGCAAAATTGGTTTCTTTAAATTATGCTATGGTCTATTTAATAAACCTTAAGTGTGAATATTTTTTTCGTTGTTTAAACAAAAAAACCTACGAAACATCAGTATCTTGCTAATTTTTTCAACAAATTTCTTAGACTAAATCTTACCGTTCTGAAGTGGCTACTTATTGTTTAAACAATTAATTATGTCATAATATTGTTAACTTAACCCTTTAACGGCCAGTGGGACACATACGTCCCACCTGCTTTGAAAAATTATAACTCCCATAAAAATAAACGTATCGTCTTTGTTAAGGTCTCATTTTGAAGATGAAGGATGCATCCAATCATGAAAAATTTGGCAAACACGAGGGTTGCACCCCTTCAGTTTTACACCCCGACAAAAAGTGCGAAAATTGCGACAAAATTAGAAATAAGCATAAATTCCAGGGAAATTTTTTTTCTGGGTCGCAATATCATATGTATGCTTTGAAATCACATCAAAAATTTGTAGCAAAAAGGTGCGGACCAAAAACCACCCCTAACAGTTAATAAAAATCGAAAACCACCCCTAGCAGTGATGATACGTCCAAGAATGCACTTTCATTGTAATTCAGTTCATATATATTTTTGGAAACATATACAAAATATGAATCATCAATATCCGAATCAAAAAGTACCCTTAACAGTTATAGAACATAAAAAAACCACCCTTAGTTGTGGTGATGCACCTGAAAATGTACTTTTATTGATGTTCAGTATATATATATTTTCCTGGAAACACATGAAAACATTGTGTCAAACATATCCAAATTGAAAACTAACCCTAACAGTGGTAAAACAGATGATGATCCTTCAGTTCCTTAGAATATATTCACGTATTCCAGGATACCTATATTCAGATTTGGATTAGGATAGCATAACAGAAAATGAGATTATAATATTTTAAAATATTTGCAAGCGATTGGGGTGGTTTTTCGATTTGGGGGTAGTTTCTGAGGGTGGAAAAATTCTAGAATAATTTTTTTTCTCACACTGGGTACTCATGAGTTCAGATTCACCATGTATCGATTTTACCGAACCCTCAGAAAAAACTCGGCCTTTAAAGGGTTAAGGTATTTTCTAAATGCCTTGTACTAATTTATGAATGTAAAGTATCTTGATTAATTCGAAATGATTTTTTTGAATTTGAAGTTATTTTTCTGAGTGGAAATTAGCAGATAACGCATATGAAATAGAAGTTTTGGATCAGACGCTATGCACAAGATAAGATGTGGCACGACTTTTTCGACGCCTGTTTTTGATGGCTCCAATGTCATGCACTTGAACTACTTTTCTCATTCGGGGTATCTTTGTACTTTTTCAACATGTGTGCCCAGATATTTTAAAATTAAAGGTCAAGCATCGACAACTGTAATTTGGTGATTTTTAATTTATTATTTATTTATTTTTTTTAATAATTGATAACAAATTTGTAGCTTTTTTGCGACTGAACAAATTTCGCCTATTCGTTTTTCTCGTCCCTTGTACCGTTTTTCCAAAAATTTAATTTTTTTTATTTTTAATATTTTATTTTTTACGAATAAAACAAAAACTACGCATCCCATCAAAAAGTAAATAATAACCATGTTGTAGATCTTTTTTAGAAGCAGAATTTTTGTCTTCTTTTTTTTCATACATATCTTGCACAGTTTGACCGCAAAATGGAATTTTTGACTTTTCATTATTTTTTGTGGGATCCAAATTTGAATTTTCAAGAAAATTCGAAAAGTTGTTATGATGATCTTGTAGGGCTTCCAAAAAGCAACGCTTTTCTTCTCTTGACTTTTTTTCTACCGTGCGTTGTTTTGCCAGAGAATTAAAACATTTACATTTTTATTGGGCACTCTAGTTCTCATTTTAATTAAGAAAAAATTCCAGGGTTTCTTCAAGTTCGTGAAAATTTTCACTGTCACTAAAATTAAAAAATTCTAACTTCTAAAGCTGGAAGTTTTTTCATTCGAAGTGATCAAAAGTGAAGTCAAAATTAGTTTTAAAACAATTCAAATAATTAAATTTCAATTAATTTGGTTTCGTTTTTTTCCAGTAAATTATTTTAATTACAATGAGTTTCAAATTATTAATTGTACAATTGTAATTTATAGAGCAAAGTTGGGGACATCTGAAAAATCCCGAAATATAATATTAAAATTAAGTTACCATATTTGAAAATATCAGAAAAATAAATTTCCTACACTGCAGAATTCATGAAACAGAAAATATTCGAAATAGAAAATTGTTGAAATATAAAAATCCCGATTTGGAAAATTCTCGAATAATAAAATTCCCGAAAGAGAATTGCCAAATTATAAAATACTCGATACTGCAAAATTGCCGACACTATAAAATCATCGAATTTGAACAATACAATTTTTTTTTCAATCAATCACATTTATTAATTGAAAATACATTAATGAAATACTTTGATCAAAATAAATTATTTCGGGTGTTCAAAGTAATTTTTTTAAATTGTTATCTGAATTTGAAAATTTAAAATAACACGTATTCAAAAACATATTTATCAATGCAAAAGAACAAAACAAGAAAAAAAATCTTCATCACAAGAGCAATAATTCTTGTCAAGGCTATAACGCAAGTATTGTAAACTTGACACAGACAGTATGTAAATATCAAACAATAACACGACTTGTGCCTGAGATTTTGATTTCTAAACTCAAGATTTACTCTATTTTTTAATTTCCTTGTTTTTGAGTGAATAACACTTACATCAAATTAATATGAAGCAATCATATCACACATGGAAAATATAGAAAAATTTTAATTTCCGGAAGTTCATTATTCTAGAATTTTTCCAATTCAAGATTATCAAATTTCCGTAATTTCAGGAATCTTCTGTATCGAATAGTTTCTTTTTCGGGAATTTTCCAGTGTCGAGAATTTTATTTTTCGGCATTTTTCAGTCTTCCCAATTTTCTGTGAGACAACTGAAAAAACCAGGAAAATTAAATTTTTTAAACTGTAAAATTGTCGAATTGGAAAGTTTCCAAATAATGAAATTCCCGACAGTTTATAATATTTGCGAATTTAAAAATTCCAAACAAAAAATCTTCGAATTACAAAATTTTCGAATATAAACATTGAAAATATTGTTTCTCAATAAATATTATTTATTTATTTAAAATACAATAATCCAATATTTTTAAGTTTCTTACAAATTTCTTCTATTTTTTTTTTTCAAATTGAAGATTCAATTTGTGAGAACCTTTTCTTGTATTTTTTACTACTATGCACATTTTGAAACAAAAATTTTCATCCAGAAATATATTTTTTCCGCTATTGTCATTTTAAACTCGAAAAATAATTTTAAACAACTTTAAGCATTAAGAGAAAAATTCTTGGATAAAAATATTTGATAACTGTATTTTTAATAAATAAATAATATTGAATAAACATACATTTTTCTAACTGTTCAAATTCGGGAATTTTCTAGTTCGAATATTTTATATTTCAGGAATTTCATTATCCGGGAATTTTCTAATTCTGTAATATTATGTAGTGCCGGGAATTTCATTATTCGGTAATTTTTCAATTCGGTAATATCATAAACTGTTCGAGAATTTCATAATTTCAAATTTTTTCAATTTGGGAACTTCACAGTGTCGGGAATTTTATTTTTTGGCATTTTTCAGTTTTCCAATAAAAATGCAATAATTCTAGGAGAATTCCTTTCTAAATTTTCTCGAAATCTAACAAGATTTTCCAAACAAACTTCGTAGGATTCAATTCAGCACTGATTTATACAAAGTCTCTTTTTAATTTTTTTAAAATTAACAATTTGATTTTTGAGAATGTTTTTGTGAATTAAAAAAAAATGCACAATTTCAATTGAAGTTTATCATCCAGAAACACCTATATTGTTTTCAATTATCGTGATTTTTAATTCAAATTTACCAATTCGGGAATTTCACAGTTTCGGAATATAATTTTTCGGAATTTTTCAGACGTGCCAATATTTTCTCAAAATTATTTTTTCAAAATGAAAAATCATTCATAATTTTCGCATTTTTAGGAATTTTAATAATAGATTTTGATTTTATTGTTACACTGGATAATATTAAAAAGCTTCGAAATCTTAAAAATCTCCCTTTTGTTCAAAATTTTGTTGAATCTTCTCAAGTTTAAGATTATTTTTATGCCTTCTAAAAACTTGCAAGACTTTTAAATATATTTCAAAATAGAACATAATGTTTTCTTAAGATTCCGTGTAAAAATTTTAAATTGTTTTTCTTATTTTTTAATATTAATTTTATGAGAAATTTGTGAATATTAATTAATTATCTTGTAAACATACATATTTCAAATAATTGATAAAAAGGCTGAAAAATATCTTGAAGACTTTGAGGAAATTTTTCTAATTTTAAAAGAACTTTCAAAACCTTCAGAAGAAATTAAAAATATTTTGAAAACCTAGTTGTGGAATTTTCTTCATTTTGCAGAACCTTAAAACAATTCTGTGAAAAATTCCAAGCATTACACTTTGTGTGAAAATTTTGGGATATTTTGTAATTTTTATTTCTTTTTTGAAGCTTTTCAAAATTATCAAATATTTTATAAACTAATTTGAATTTTTCTTGAAATATGACCTAAAGCTTTACAAAATTTCAAAATTACCGCGAATTTTGTAGATTTTCAAAAAACTTGTTACCGTAACTTTCAAATGTCATTTTGGAAAATAAAAAATCATTTCAAATTTGTTCCGGAATCTGGAGAAAACATTTCGATTTTCTTGATACCCTTGAAAAATATTTTATTCTTCGGAATCAGTAAAAATCAAATATAGACACAAATTATTTTCGAATCTTTTCTAAACACTAATATCATTTTTCGAAAAAACTAAGCAATAAGAAAAAAAATTGTATTTAAAACAGGCATGATTCACGTGTTTTATTAGCGTCTTTTCATTTTCGAAAGTAGCTGTTGATACAACACGAGGACTGGATAGCAAATGCGCCAAGTACAATAATGCGTCCTTAATACCCCTAGGAGTATTATTGGCTCATAATTGTACTGCGCGCATACGCATTCATAGGGTGCTTTTCGAAGATTTCGAAATAAAATTTAAGCCCTCGTGGGCCGTGAATGTTAGTCTTGCTTAGTAGAGAATGTTTTTCCCTCGATTTGTCAAGAAAAAGTATGCTATAACATGAATAAAAAAATTAGGCTGGGGTAAACCACCCCGCAATTATGTAGAAAATTGCAAAATAAGTTTAAAAACGAACAAAAAAATCTGAAGAAAATACGCCTTGCACACAAGAAAGAGGATGAAGGTATTTATGTATTTTTAGGAAAAAAGAGCATTGAATAGGGTCTCTACCCCTAAACTATTTTTATATAAATAAATCATTAGAATCATTAAAAAGTATACATATTTTATAGACAAAAATAGTACGTTCAGGTCAAATTTACAATCTTTTGAGGTCTAGACAGGATATCGAAGATTTATTCTTCAAACTTTGAACAATAGTGATATTCGTCGAAAAAGTGTCTAAAACATAATGATTTCTTACACCACGAACATCGAATTACAGCGATATGTGTACAAACTGAAATGTCACAATGTGTCTTACAAGAATCACCAAAGCTAAAGTCCACCGAATTTTCGAATTCACCTGGTTTTTCTGCAATATATCCGCTTTTGTACCATGAATATTCAAACAGATTATTATATATCTTGGCGAGGTTAATTGATTATGCACCAAAGGCTGAAGCTTAATAATATTGTTACAACCCAAGAAACATAACTCACCATATATTTTATTAATTTAAATCATGGTTCCTCATTTTAGATTCTAATATAAACTAGAAAACTGGGATGAGGATAACTACCGATTAACCAATTAACCAATGAATTAATCATGAATTTTAGTGTTATAAATGAACTGGGATTTATTTATACAATCAAAAACAAAATACAAAATTTGAATTGAAAGATCAAAAAAATGATGCAGCTGGAGGTCTCTTGGTTCGATCACCTCTTCTTTTTTGCTTTTAGTTCACCTTAAATAGAGTAAAGAAAATGAGATAATTTAGTACTTACGTTTTTTTTCTGTGACTTTTATTTCACCCTCTTGCTGGTTGAAGAGGAAAGTGGCTCGCCTTTTGATGTACGCACCCTACGTGGGACCCGTAGGGGGTGAGTACCGAATAATGAAGACTGAAATGACCAGGTCAGTGAATCTGGCCCCGTTGTTCGTTTATGGCAGGTGCTCTTTTGTATTCAGACTCGAAGTTCCCGCGCAGCAGTTAAACTGAAGACACACCGATGTTACTTTGTTGACCGGCCGAGTGTCTTGGATCGGAGTTTTCGACGATTTATTGCTGTACTGTGTTTTTGTTCTAAGTAAACTGATGAACTGCCTAAACTGCCTAAACTGATCTTCTGCTTCCAAATATGCTGTATTTATACACAAAATCTCACCTAAGATTCTCTTAGGGGTGACTGGTATTAGAAGTAGGGATTCATCTTGCATCCAATCAGCGTTGATAATGAATCATATAGAAGAGTGGTAGGGGTTTAATTATCCAATGGGCATTGAGGATTATATGTATGCCCATATACGGAAAGTGTCGCAGTAGCTTATATGCATTATATCCCTTCCTAGTCCAAAGGGGTAATTAATAGGATAGCCAATCAGCGATGAGGAATCGTGATGTGCCCAAATATGGAAAATGGGGCAGTTACCAAAATATATGGTATCCCTTCCTAGATGACATAGGCTGAGATATTCTAATGCGTAGAAGGGCATACAGTTAGCGTGTGTTATATGTGAGAGGCTCTCCCTCCTACAGCTGTCATCTTGATTGAGATAATTATTGCTTTTGTATCGAAGATGCTGGTGTCCGTTGCATAGACATAAGTAGGTCAAGATGCCTAAATCATGCAGATGAGTAATATAGGTACCAGCATTTTGTAAACGTATGGGACTGAAATCTAGTCTGTTCTTAAGGTTGGCTTGCTGATTAATTTATAGCTCTTCAATTAATGTGTGTTTGCTGGCTGTGTTAGTTCTGCAAATTTCATGTAGCCGGCTCATTTTAGTCTACTGAGCTGTATATGTGCTGTAGGTACCAGCATTTGAAAATGTATAGGATTGAAGATGTGGCTAGTTTTTATGATTGCTTCGAATATGCGAGAATTTTATGTGTATCGCTCATTTTCGTTTACTGAGCTATGTAAGTGCTATAAGTACCAGCATTTTTTAAGCATGTGGGATTCAAAATGCAGCTAGCTTTTCTGGTTAGCTTTTTGATTAATTTATTCCTTTTTGATTAGCGTGTGCCTGTTTGTTGTGCGACAGTTGATGCGTACAGCTCATCTGGGTGTATTGCGTTGTTTTTTACAAATCTGATCTTCGCAAATTATCTTAACAATATTATGTTTGTTTATAATATGATTTTTACAATAATAATTGGATATATGATATGATCTTTCAGCTTGCTGTTTTATTATTGAATATAAATGTTATGTAGTTATAATCTATTGAATATGAATGTTATGTAGTTATAATGTATTGTTTATAATTAGTTATTATTGTTATAAAAGTCGCGGGACGTGACAATATTATTCCTGATATGTAAATTGATATCGTAATTCATCAAAATAACATAATCGGATAAGTGAGGAACATTATTTTTCCAAACTCTAAACCCAAATACATCTAAAGGTTGAATTTTCCCTGTTGTTCCTGTTGAAATAATTTTAAAATTTAAAATTTTATTGGAGGGTGTTGCTTCTTCTTCTACAGTCCATGAATCAAGGAGTAAGACTTTGTTGCATCTATCCGTAGGTGAAAAATGCGAATCAGGACTATGGTGTTGAAAATCATCCTCCATGATTTGAGCATCTGCATCTTTAAAAAGTTCATAAAAATCTGAGGTATCTTCAATCATCATCTCCACCCCGTTAAATTCTTCCATGGTATCCAACAAAATCACTTCAAAATGATCTTTTAATTCAATTTTCCTAACGTTTGTCGGAGTTTCTTTTATATTTAATGTTTGGAATGTAGCAAGCAGTAAATTCATAACATTCGAAGGATTCAATTTCATTTTCAAACATATAGAAAGGTTTGAAGGTTTTGTTTAAAGGCAACAGTGAATATTAAACTATAAGTGAAAAATCTAAATTAAATTTTAAGACGTATAGATTCGGACACGTTTGAACAATTTATACATTTTTTAAAGATTTTTTTATATCAGGAGACAACTGAAAAAATTTGAACAGAAAATCCCAATTTTCCACAATCAAACATATATTATCGGTTTTTCACAGCCATGGCTAACGATTGTTAACTCATTTAGAAAAAACGGAGTAATTGTTGAAAAATCCAGTATCAGAAACGAAAAACTTGCAAAAGAAAAAGTCTATTTAATTTTCTTTTCCAAAAGTAGAAGTATTTTGTCGCAAGGAAAAAGTTCGAATCGTCCAAAGATTACATTGTACTAGATTGTTAAGGAAATACTTTTGAATACAAATGTTCTCCGAGCATCTCTGTTTTATTTTATGATCAAACAACATCCATTATGAAAGAAATGAGGTAGTTTATTCAGAGTTTACAGAGATGCGAATGTGTGGCCCAAGGCAGGGACTTCGGACCCTGCGTGGGGTCAAATGTCAAATTTTGTTGAAATCGCTTTTTTATGTAATAATGTGGATAAACATATGAACAAAAATTTCCATATCAAGTCGAGTGGTTACCCTTTCGAACTGACATTGTCAATTTTTGAAATTTAATCAATAAGTAGTTGCAAAAAATTCGGAAACGCAAAATGACCCAAGGCAGGGCACCTTCCCCTATTCAGATTTTTTATGTGTAATATCGAAGTTGGAAAATATCTTGGTTACCTTACCGTTCTGTTTGATGATTTTTGGTTTATTCTGCGATTCCTGTCAAGTCTGTTGGTCTCTTCTAATCTGGGTTAGGGATTCTGATGTTCCTGGTTTTATGGATGAATTTTTTTTGGCGAAACACGTCAACTATATTTTTGTTTCAAGTTATTCAATTTATTCATTTTTCATCACAAGGAAACTTTTCCAGTAGGTTTGGTCGAAATCAATTTTTTGTTTTTATACACAAAACTATACAATCGACACTTGCGACCCCTATCTTTGAGGGGCTGTTTCACTCGCTTAAGGTGTTTTTCCGCAGATAAATAAAATACGTGTCGCTTCGTTTTTTGAGTACTACAACATATATCAGGGAGAATGAAATCGGCGAGGGACACCTGGCGTACCTTCCTTGTAACATCATTATTTTTTGCAAGTTTGAATTTTATTTCACAAGGAATATTTTTTTTCTCTCGTACAAACATGTCTGATAATATAATTTCGATTTTTGAAATCATATTGTTGCCTCGATTCGTCGGGAAAAAGTATGCAAAGGCTAATTGTTATCTATTTTTATTTGTACGATTCCAATATTGCAAGTTGGCATGAACGTCGCACTATATACAAGGTTTCCTTATAAAAGCCGAACTTTTTTCCTTCATCATCAGTTTGATTCTGTGAGTACGTTACTTCTTATCAAAATGAGCAAACTATCGTATTTGATTCTCTTGATACTTTGTGCCGTATTGCCGAACGAAATTTTGGCTTCATCTGATGAGAATAATGGTAAGTCAAATAATTCCACCCTGTTTGAATTGGGTTAATTTTTTTCCCCATTGGTCCACCAAATTGCTCTGATCAGAATTTTCCAAACGACACTGGAAAGAATTTGGCCTTTTCAATTTAAAAAAAATAATACTATAGTGCGAGGGCACGAAGTTCTACCAACAAATTTAATCATTTTTCAATTATCATAGATGACAGCACTTTTTATCTTGAAATAATATTCAGTAAAACGCGATATTTAACGTGAGTTCGACAGATCCTAAAATGAATTATAGTATTCTTTACACTAAAAGTAAAAGCGAAATGTGGAACACGTTAGTTTTTAATTCAATTCATTAATACTCCTAAATTTTACGAAAAAAGTAATGTCAAACATTTTATTTAAATCAGCTAAACCTTTTTACCTTCGAAATGTACTACATGTACTCTGTAGTATTATTGATAGATTTCAATGAACACTTTACAATTTGAATGAATCTGCCAAAATATGCACATACATACATACATAGAGTTGTGTCAATACTTCTTCTAAGTCAATTTTATGGGAAAAAATGTATAAAGGAATTTAATTGAACAATTCATTATTCTTTTTATATACTAATACCCACATTTTTCTATGAATTTTATATCCTAGAATATATATTGATAAGGCGTTGAATTATTTATCTGATGTCTCAACTAACAACTCTAAGTTACAGATTATCTACATCATATTTTGATTTTTGACCTAATGATTTGAATCTTATGATAAATAACAGAATTAACTCTTCACTCAAATTTTCAATTTACTTTCCGATTGCAATAAATTGTTCTATTTCATTTATATATTCTTCCATTAATACATTTTTAATTGTTTTTTTATTTGTTAACATTAATTTTAAGAGAATATTCAGAAAAATTTCAAAAGATTTTCTAAATTGTCGAAAAAGAATGTGGAACATTCTAAGGCAATGTTTTGAGTTTTGAAATAATTTTCAAAATTATTAGGAAAACGCTTGAATCATTGTAGAAAAAAATATATATATCAGTTTTGTGAAATTTTAAAAAGTAATTTAAACTTTGAGAAGATTTCAAAAAATTAAAAGCATAATCTAGATTTTTAAGATTTCCGAAAAAAGAGCAGAAGCTTTGATGGACTTTGGAGGATTTCAAGATAATAATATAAACATATTCTTAAGATTCCTGGAAGAAGTTGAAGTGATTTTTGATTCCAAAAATTTGATTTTGACGAAATATTTTAAAAGATTTCATAACAATACAAAAGATTTTTGAAATTGCCGAAAAAAAATCTGGAAGATTTCAAAGCAATTTTAGGAACAACTTGAGTCAGTTTAGTAGATATTCAGGAATATCAGAAGTTTTCAAGAGTTAAAATTATTTGAAAACTTTGAAACATTTCCGAAAATTCATGAAATATTTTTTAATTTCTTTCAAACTTTTGCAAATTCTGAATAATTTCCAAGTTGAGCTGAAGATGCTTTCAAATTTGGTAATATCCTGTGAAATGAAAGAACTTCATTAACAATTTTCTAAATATCTGAAATTTTCCAAAACCTTTTTGAATATTCACGAAAAATCTAACGAAATTATATTTATATAAATCTTCAAAAACAAATAATGAATTTAACCTGAAGAATAAATTTTTATTGTTTTCATAAATTAACGATTGGCAAAAATAAGACTTTTGGAGAACATAACTTTACATTTTCAACTAAATCAAACTCATTTCTTCAAAAACATAACATATTTTTCAAGATGCATTTCAGAAAGTTTATTTTTAGTGTGAATAATGTCAGGTTAAATAGATGAAATTAGTAAATAATCCTTGTTTTTCCATTAAGAGAATTAGCTTGTCATGTTTTTTTGAGGTGATGTCGCCTATTCATAAGTTTCACAATATTACCTTCATATTGTTTTAATAAAGCTAAGAATCTTGCCAAGGTTCTTGAATGCAGGAAAAATAATTCTGAGTTTTTCTGGGTTCGTAAAAATTTTCCTTGGTCATTGAAGTTTAAACAAACTTTCATTTGGAATAATGAAAAATAAAGAAAGAACTAAGGCAATCACAGTGTAATTGAATTTCTCGAATTCCTTGGATTACTTGAATTCCTTGAACTATTCGCTTTCCTCGAATTCCTTGAATTCCATGAACTACGTGAGTTTCTTGCATTCCGTAAATTCCTTGAATTCATTGAATAAATTCCTTGACTTCCGCAAATTCCTTGAATTCCGTCCATTTCTTAGAATCCGTATGTTTCTAGAATTCTATAAATTTCTGAAATTCTGTAAATTTATGAAATTTCTCGATTTCCGGGAATTTTATGAAATCTTTGTATCTCATGAAATCCGTGATTTCCTTGAATTCCGTGAGTTTTCTGAATTCCTAGAGTTACCTGAATCCAGATAATTCAGGGAATTCCATGGAATACAGATTATTTCGATAAATTTGAAAGAATTCAAAAGAATTTGTATTCAAAGGAGTTCATGTGAATTCATTGTAGTGAATTTAAAAAATTTTATATAATTCACTTAACCAAAGAGTATTAATTACTAAAGTTTTCTGCTTTTTGCCATGCAAGTATGCGTACTGAAACGAGTGGCCAATCCCAAATCTTTTTTTCACTACTTATGATTCATTTTTTAGTCCTTTGTTTGTTTATAAACTATCAAATAACTTTCTCTATTTTTGTATTTTTTGTCTCTTCTAATACTTCATCCTTATTTTTCATTTCCTTATCTTTGAATATTTTCCTAAACTCTGAGCTTTTCTGAATATAAGTTTTCCCCACCTTTAATTTTTCACATTTCCTGTGTAACTTCTTAACCTTTCTCTTTGTTATTCACCATTCCTTCTCCGGCCAACTCCTATTTCCTAATTCAAATCGGATCGAGTCATTCTTTCTTTGTTTCATGCTGCTCTTTGCTTTATCTTCAAAAATATTCCATTCTTTCTTCAGCTACTGTTTCGAGCCAACGTCAGCACTCATTATTTCATTATATTCGCTTATGTCCGTGAAGTTAGAACAACCATGAAATATCCAACTTTTGTTAAATCAAATCGTTTGGCCGGACTGGGAAACTCACTTTTGACGTTTGTACCTCGAAATTGTGTGAGTTATCAAATAAAAAATGTCATTAGCACCATACTCGCCAGCGGCGCCTTCTCAAGTAGTAGTGACCTTCTTTGGTCAGCGTCGGCCTTAAATAGAATATGATGAGTCAGATATCTTGACAAAAAATTTTTTCGGAAAATCAAATTTTCCAAGGACATGCATGATTTCAGCCCTGTTTCATTCCTGTGAAGCCGGGCTAAAGTTCTAATTTCCAGGAGTAAAAAGTGACTTCGTACGTAAATGAGAAAACTTTATACATCTGTGAGCACATATTTTGCGTTAATCGACCCTGTCATCGCAAAAACTGTAATACCGGAAATTTCCAAACATTCTGCAAATTTCCAGATTGTCTACATTTCCGTATATTTTTAAAATTGCTAAAATTTGCTAATATTTCTGAATCGTATCAAATGTATATAAAATTACCCAAATTTATCAAATTACCAAAATTTCCAAAATATCTAAGTATTTCAAAATATCAAAACTTCCCAACATTTGTGAAATTAACAAAATTTCTAAAATATCTAAAATTTCAAAAATTATCAAAATTTGTAAAATGATCAAAATTCCTAAACTGTTCGAAATTTATATATATATATACCATTAAACCATTTCCCTTTCAGGGTAGGCGTGACACTACCCGATTCGGGTAGTGTTTCTAGGTTTTTCTTGTAGTTATAAATAACTACAAGTGTGGGCTCACCACACCCACGATGTGCCAACAGCACTCATGTCAGTATTCTTGAATGGTCACCCATCCAAGTACTAACCGCGTCCAACGCTGCTTAACTTCAGTGATCTGACGAGAACTGGGTTTTTCAGCGTGGTATGGCCGTTGGCTATAATTATCTAAATTTCTAATATTTTCTAAAAATTTCAAATTTTATATATATTTTTAACACTTTAGAAATTATGATAATTTTATAAATTTGAATAATTTTATAAATTTTGAACATTCCATAAAATTCACAAATTCAGATAATTCAAAATTTTCTTAATTTTTGAATATTTTCAGTAAAAAAGTTTTCGCGTTGCGTTTTATTAATTATTTTACTAACTCTAATTGAAAATCGGACAAAAAGTGAAATTTTTTTTAAGAAAACCGCGACTATCTATTTCTATTCTGAAGAGAAAATTGATAAAAACAATAATAAATTGTTTTAATAATTTATGTGGACATCTAATTATCAGTATAAAGTAGTATATTATGTATTAAAAATAATTTGCATTAACAAAACTTCAAAAAAAATCATAATCAGAGATATTTTGAAATTTTTATTTGTTTTTAAAGGTTTTTCAAAATTTTTAATTATTTCATGAAATAATTTGAATTTCTTGTGAAATATTTACCAAATGCTTAAACTTTTCAACAATTACTTGCGAATATTGTAAATTAAAAAAAAAAATTACAATAGCTTCGCTCGCAAGTTTGAGCGCTCCTAGGGCGCGCCCCTGTTGGGTCTCGCGCTTCGCGCTCGATAATTTATTCAGCTCGCGCTACGAACTCGGACACATTTGTCGTCTAGGTTTCCACACTTCGTGTGTTCGCTATTGCGCGCTTTGCGGGCTAATACTCTCTTAGTAAGCTTCATCGTTATGACCTGCTTTTGGTTCAATTATGTCAGTTCTACATAAAAAGAAGAACTAATTTACTTAAGGTTCTATCGACCTTAGGGAACACATTCTCATCAAGACACTCGCGCTTCGCGCTCGATATTTTGTTTAAACATAATGTGAACCTGGCGCTTCACGCTCGTTTCTGTTCATCGTATAATAGAAACCCGAACAACAACTCAAACAGATATTAATGATGTAAAAATATATAATTATAAGCAACAAAACCATCAACCTGATTTTAGTTTTATTTAATTGTATATAATTTCAAACTTTGTGCTTATTCCATATGTTCAGAAAGAGTTGCGCGTGTTTTCTTAAAGAAGAAAAAAATTAATATCTGTCACAATTTTCCCAACAAAATGTCAAAAACAATCACCAAATGACCTCCAAAAGATTAGGAAGAAGAATTTCTGAAAATATGGAAAAGTAGCGTGAAAAGTTTGTAATTATTGCAATTTTGACCACAAAATATCAACACCTACCACATAAAAACCACCCTCTAGTCACTAAATTATTCTACCAAAAAAAGTGCGTTTTTTTTATGGTTGAGACGCTGATTTTAGGGACATTCGTATTACCTTCCGCTCTACAGCCTTGAGGCGGTACTAATAAATGAGCTTGTATAATTATTTTTGCAGAATTATCATCGTCGGTTCCTCATAGTCGTCCGAAGCGAATGAATCATAATCAGCACCGGATTCTTCCCAGAGAAATGCTAGGTCTGCCACCCACTGGTCTGGTGGATATAGAATATCCCAGCAAAGTCGCCATCATCTATGAAAAGGGTCCTTCACGTGCTGGCTATGCAATAAATGCTTTTCACGTCGTAGCGCGCAAAGAAGACGTGCTATTCAAAAGATTTGAAATTGAGATACCCTTGAGAACCGGTCGGACTTCAAACAATCGATACAAAGAATCCGGATTGTTCGACCATAGAAATATGGATGTTGCCCTGGTAAGAACTGATCGTCCTATGTATTTAGACGCACCTGAACATAATGCTTTAGGAGTTGCTGGTTTCTTACCAGAAGCTATTAACTGGGCTGTTGGACTTGTGGAAAAGTGGGCAAGGAAAAACAATTACCAGTTTGAATTATTCGTACCCAGAATTGAAGCACGTTCACCGGCATCGGCATCGGGATCGGGTTAATACTGGAAGATTCTCGAACAGCCAGAATGGATTCTCAACGATCGATTCATTCTTAAAGCTTCCGATTCGATTTTTCCAATTTGAGGAGTCCGGGGAGAGACAGGATACCGTCGTGAAACGGGACACATAATTTCCTCTAAAGCTATGTGGTTTTGAGAACTGTTCGTTTTTATGAATAGGTAGACTCATTGATACGAAAGTTCACAAAAAATAATAAATAATAAGAGAACAAATTAATGTTGACATTCGAGGATGTAAATTATGTTATCTCAAGGTAATTATGAATGGAAATTAATCAGTGAAAACATCAAAATATATTTATTTTATAACGCTGATTATGAAGAATAATTTCCAAATTTTAATTCAGCACCGAAAATTTCATGAAACCTTTCCGATTCCGCTTCGGTCTCATCTAATTTATCTGCAATAATAAGCTCGAAATATGCGATTCGTGAATAATCGAATTGAGATCGACCATCACTACTATTCGTTTACTTCACGAACGCCCCTCCGAAACAGAAAAAAATCATGTGTCCCTTCTTACCCCGGTTTCCTGTCCGACTCGGCTCCCCTAAACAGAAAAATCGAATCGTTTGCGTTGGAAATGAAATGATTGTAAGATCGGAACGACACGGCAAGCCAGCGAATGCGCAAATCACTTGAAACATTTTTTCTTCAAATCAAACAAATTCTTCCTATGCCATAGAATCAAACAAATGATTATTTGATTCAAACAAAAATGTTTTTGAGTATAAAGTACGCGCAATTGCGAAACACATTATTGCGACAAATTTCTTGTAGATTAAATATATTTAGGGTTAAAATTATATCTACTCATATATCAATACATTTCATATATTCAACAGCGCTTGGGAAAGTTTTTCTGCAGTTTCCTTCTCCCTTGGCCGAAAGTCCAAGCAAATGCAAGCGCTTATAATAAATATCCGGCTGCAGACGGTAGGGAATACTTTTTGGTGATGGGTTTTGTAAATGTAAATGAAAAATGATGTGAATGTTATTAATAAAATAGAAAACTAAATAAAAAAGATTGTTATTATTATTCAATGTTATCATTCGAATCAGTACACACGTCTATTGCAGTTAATTGCGATCTGTTAGTCTGAGGCAACTCTAATTTCTGCAATATAATATCCGGTATTTCCGGTCCTGGAAAATGCGGCAAAATACTGTCATTTTTTGACGCATTTAACAAAATTGAACTGAAACAGGAAAAAAAGTTTTCTTTTAGTGCAAGACACTATATTTTCTGGATTTTTTTTCACTGAATTTAAATGTGACAGAAAAAATTGCGTAGCACATGTCCTTTTCGAGGAAAATCCGGTTAAAGATGGAAAATCCAATATTGAGAGATACAAGTCAGAAACATAATGGTAGCTTGACAAAGTTGATGACCTTTAGAATTTCAAGGTCGGTAAATCGAAACCCAAACTCTGAATTTCTAAATAAAAAATGGCGAATCCCATACGGTGGACCAAAGATTGAAAAAATTTGGACAAAAGAAATTAGAGCAAAGCTTTCAAAAAATACCTTTGATTTGCAGTAGTATGTCATCATGAATTTTGTATGCTAATGAAAATTGTTTATTCAACAACAAGTAACTTAAAAAAAAGAAAGATTCAGACTACACTTTCAAAATCTGTTAAAAAACTAGCAAGAAACTTTGATTTTATTAGGTTTTTTCCAGTAAAAAGTTGGATCCAAACAAAAATAACTTTATTAAACCATTGAGAAACATATGCGCTCTGTCAGTTCAATAAGTTCAGTAAATTTTCAACAAAGAAAAATTGTTTATATAATTAGAAATTAAATTTGAAACATGAATATCAATTGAAATGATAGTTAATAAAAATACATGCTTGATAATGGCAGATCTAAAATGTCGCACAGGTTTACACAAAATTTGAATTGAAAATGGCGAAACAATTGATTAACAATTACAAAATTCGTACGGAAACTTGTTATGGTATTTATTGGGGCTGCTAGTTATCAAAAAGCTTTTTTTATACTTTTAAATTGTATGTATAAAGTAATGAAGAAAAGATCATTATTCAAATTCTAAGTTTCAATTGATACCTGGAAGATGTTGTTAGATTTATTTCATTCATACTTTATCGATTATAATTTCCCAAGTTCTCTTATGGTACTATAAAGCATAAACTTATCTTATACATTTTGTGCAGTAAAACTTATAGTAACAACTACCAGCAAACTATTTTACGATAATAGTAATATAATATGATAGTAGACTTTTTAATTAAAATTAATGAAGTTTACACTAAACAAATATATGTTACTTGGTTTGGCATTTTAAAGAGAA
>CAKNYM010053904.1:0-12199 GCA_932195095.1 Andricus curvator | reverse complement strand
TTGCATGTTATCTGATTTAATTGTTGACGTTGGGGATATGATGTTTTTGTTGATTGTTGATGAGTCAACTGACGTATATTTTAAATACTTATGATTGTGCATAAAGTATTTTAGTGAAAAATTCGGTCGTCTGATTATTGACTATTTAGGCATAATTGCATTAGCAAATCCCACTGCTGATGCACTGTACAAAGCCGTGATAGAGTTTTTTGCTGAAAACAAACTGAAGTTAGAAAACATAATAGGTATTGGCACAGATGGCGGTTCAAATTTATGTGGGGTAAATCATTCATTATATGCATTATTAAAACAGCGATATCCGAATTTACAATTAGTAAAATGCATAAACCATGCTATTGATCAATCAACCTCCAAAGCAACTATTGAGTTTCCCGCTAATGTTGAATTTCTCTGTAGAGAAATTTACAATCGGTTCAGTCACTCCCCTCTGCGTAAAGCGATATACCGAAGAACCTGGGACACTTTAAATACGGGGTTTGTTGATAAAGACGGTAAGCCGAAAAAGTTCCATGAGTTCGTCCAGTTATCCGACACTCGATGGTTAGTGCGATTTTTCGTTGTGAACGTCTTATTTTGGAAATGTATTTACATTTTCAATTAATTCTTATAAAGTAAACATATAATTATTTAAAATGGAGGCATTTTCATCAATAAGCAAAATAGAATTTAATTTGATTGAATATTGTTTGAAATGAAATAGGTTACCTGTTATGCGATTTAAAATTCCCGCTAAGTTGGCGACTTCTGACGACTTTTGGCGATTTCTCTCTCAGCAGATGGCGACAATCGTTGATTTTTCGTGGCAACCCTGTTAACGTCTGGGAAATAACAATTTGGAATTTTTAAGGAAAACCCTTATTTCATCGACTTCTTCCAGATCATTTATTCAGAATTTTGTACATAAAAATGACGTTTCGGAATCAGACCGATTCCCTCATCAGATTATCTATTATGAAATATGAATAATTAGAAACATATTATGTAAGAAAATATATAAAACATAATGGTCCAAATAATAGAATAGTAAATTATAATACCTATAACATTTCGCAGATAGTTAGTATTTTAGAACCATAAACGGATAGATGAAATCGAAATTTTTTTCAAAAAATGTATTAAAATAGTCATTCTCAATATAACTAGAATGCTCATTTTTAAAATAATTAGGAACTGTAAAATAGAAATTATATGAAAATGAAATTGAATACGTATTTATGAGAATGGATTCTAAGTTGGTAAGTCTATAAATTGTAAATTTACCTTTGTGATGACGAAGTACGTAGAATTTAAATAATATCGAACTTACTAACTTAGCATCCATTCTCATAAATACGTATTTAATTTCATTTTCATATAATTTCTATTTTGCGGGTCCTAATTATTTTAAAAATGAGCATTCTAGTTATATTGAGAATGACTATTATAATACATTTTTTGAAACAAATTTCGATTTCATGTATCCGTTTATGGTTCTAAAATACTAACTATCTGCGAAATGTTAAAGGTATTATAATTTACTATTCTATTATTTTGACCATTATGTTTTATGTATTTTCTTACATAATATGTTTCTAATTATTCATATTTCATAATAGATAATCTGATGAGGGAATCGGTCTGATTCCGAAACGTCATTTTTATGTACAAAATTCTGAATAAATGGTCTGGAAAAAGTCGATGAAATAAGGTTTTTCCTTACAAACTCCATTTTGAATTTGAATACGGACGCCTCCGTTCAATGTGAGGCTATGTGCTGACAGTGCCGTGTATGAGACTATGCGCGTGTATAAGCATAGGGGGTAGTCTCATACACGACGCTGTCAGCACATAGACGCATATTGAATGAAGGCGCCGATATGTAATATTGAAAAAAAAATTTTTTTGTAATTTTTAATTCTTTTCGGTTAGCCCACTTACGGTCCTAGCCGCTGAACTACCCAGTGGGCACAAAATTTGGCGACGTTTTTACTACAGAGGGTCCAGAGACAGTGTGACAACCTAGTCGGATGCCGCCATTTTAAGCACTGGTTATCTATAGTGTAGTATATATATATATATATATATATATATATATATATACTATATATCTATATATATATATATACTATATATCTATAGTATATGTATAAGAAAACTGAGTCAATCAGCGAGAGGTACACTAGGTTGAAACACTGTCTCTGGACCTTCTGTAGTCTTTACGACATCCTATGGCCATGTCGTTGAGATGTCTTTACGATATCGTAAAGACGTCGTATGATTTGACGATGTCTTTTCGACACCGTAAAGACATCTTAACGACCTAGACATAGGATGTCTTAAAGTCGGCGTAAAGACGTCGTCAAATTTTGTGCCCACTGGGTACCTAATATGTTGTGAGTTAGAATATCTTTAGAAATAGCCCAGGCTCGTCAAGAATGGTCAGGATATTCAGAAATCTTCAGAAATTCCGACCACTTGTGACGATTCCTGACCATCTTGAGTCTGGGGCTTTAATTCTTTCAATTTTTTATTATAATAAAAGAAAAGATGAAAGTGGGTAGTTTCTGTTGAATAAGGCTTTTTTGTTTTCTTTTCTGTATTTGAATAAAATGGTACAGTTTATGTTTTATATAAATTGACATTTTGAGTAAGAGTTCGTTAAGGAAAATATATAATGATACACCTGTCAATTAGAAGGTTCTCTCGGCAGCCTCATTCACCTTTTTTCGAGCCACGTTGTTCGAACATTTTTCTCCATACAGGCTCTTCGAACAATCCTGTCATATACGATAGCTGTAAATATCTTATACAGCGTGTTCAAACAAGTTATTAGCCTGTAGTTCTCTGTGTTGGACAAGTCGCCTTTCTTCGGTAGGAGTATAGTGCGTCATAACACCAGCCACTGTGAAATGGGCGTCTCCTACTTTAAATATGAGGTGAAGATGCGGGCCAGATGTTGGTGTGTACAAGTAAACTTCTTCCACCAGAAGTTCACGATACCATCTGATCCTGCCTTCGTGCCCCTATGTGCTTTCTTCACCTGTTCGGCAGTGATTGATGAATATTCCTCAGATGTTATGAGTTTGCCGCAAAGCTCCTTGAAGTTTCGGTTTCGATTCCCTTCGAATCGAATCGAAGGACCTATGACAAAGCCACCAAACGTGTCCGCAGGTTGCGGACAGAGGATCCCTGTACCAAGGGTTTCTGCTGAGTATATAATTCCTATGCAGTCGCGGACAATTGTCCAGGAACAAACCTCAAGCGTAGGCGTAAAAACCGTGCCGAAAGCTGAACAGCACCTAGATGCGGTGTCTCAAACAGTGACTCTAGGATACCGGGCGACCTGTCAGACTATGGAGCCTTATTCTTCCATGCGGTGCTCTACAAGGATGGACGAACCTTTTACCTTACTGCTCGTGGGAATAATGACACCGTCAAACCACCAAAAAGTTGTAGATGCGGTTTAAAACGATCGAACGCGCAGATCACCCGACAATGGTTCGACAAACAGTGCTGATCACCCTAGAGTTCGTGGTGTTGAAAATAATTTAGATGGAAGCACGACGACGAACCGCTCGCATTGGATGGACGAATTGACTCAAGGCCCAGATAACAATCGTGCGACGCAAGTACTCGCATGCGTGCGAGGCACGCTGTGCGAGTCATAACGCACGCATGTCGCCATCACCTGTCGCAATGCTGTGATGGGTAGGTAGAGTGCGTGCGTAATGCGTCTCATATCGCCATCACGACGTACTTCACGTATGACTGCGTATGACAGCCTGTCTGCGACGCATGCGTGCGTTCATGTTGGAATATATGCAAATTTCACTTATTAACACTTTTCATATTATATTATATCATTCTTTAATACTTGATATCGCTGAGGATATCGCCTTTTGGCTCTGTTTATATTATGTCTACGAGTCCCTCTGAAGTGGACCAATGCGTCAAGTCGTTCAGTCGCACGATGCTCTCTAATGTGTTAAGACGTATTTTGAATAAAATTATTTTCATCTAGTTCACATCAAACAAAGACTTGTCATTTATTTCATATAATCATTACTTAACTTTTACCATATCCCAATAGGTTATGGGCCCAGTTACCTTATAAACAATTGAATAAATAAATAATCAAATAAAGTTAAAAGTGAAAGTGATAGACAATAAAACTTTGTGAGTGAACTTGTGCTAGTGTAACGAGTGAGAATGAGTGCCGAAACAAAGAAAGATCCGGGAGTAACTCTTTTCAGCGGTGAAAACTATAGTTTATGGAAACACCGAATTCGCGGATTAATTGAAGATGAAGACGCCTTAGCTGTTCTTGATTGTCCACTTCCAGATAAAATAGATGACGAATGGAAGAAAAAGGAAAGGATTGCAAAGGGCATAATTAGAAGACATTTGCATGATTCATTAGTACTAACTGCAACTGAAAAAGATAGTGCGCGTGATGTAATTCAAAAACTCGATGCAGTGTATGATCGGAAAAGTGCTGCATCTAAAATTGCCGTTAAAAAGAAGATGGCAAACTTCAAAATCAAGGATGATATTCCTCTTGGCAATCAATTATTATTGTTTGATGATTTATTGATTGAATATCGATCTGCCACTGGAAAAGCATTGGACGATGAGGAAAAGATCACAACACTTTTGATTGCTTTACCACCTTCATACGATTCAATTGCAACAGCAATTGAAAATTATCCTGATGAACAAATGAAGTTTTTATATGTAAAAAATAAATTGCTGGATTATGAAATTAAAATAAAATAAAAGTGACACCAGTGCAAAAGTATTGAGTACAGAAACTCAAGACAATGAAAAAGTTCAAATTGCAAGTAATTCAAACAACGCAAAGAACAATAACAGCAACAAAAACAACGGCAACAACAATAAAAGCAGCAACAACTACGGCAACAACAATAACAAAGGAAAGAATTTCCATAACAAAAGGAAATTCAATAAAAATGGTCAAGGCTTCAATCCTCGCTTCAATCCCAGAAACAAATTCAAGAAAGGAGGAGGATTCAACAAATTCAATGCGAAGAAATGTGATCACTGCGGCAGGAGAAATCACGAGAAGAAAGATTGTTATTATTATAACAAAATAAATACAGCTGAAGAACGTACACGAATGCTGCAAACAGTGCAAACTAATGAGAACAATGACAATTTTGCATTCATGAATGTCGTTGAAAATGCATTGATCAGTGAAAAAAGTGCATCAGATCAAGTGCGTTTTATATTGGACTCTGGGGCAACGGACCATATAGTAAACACACCTGATGTTTTTACGACAGTTGAGGATTTGGCTGTACCACTTCAGATCTCCATAGCGAAGAAAGGCGAGAAGATTGCTGCAACGAAGAAAGGAGTCATAAAAGTTGTGACTAATCTAGGAGTAACTGGGGCCTTGGACAACGTTCTCTATGCACCGGCTGTTCCATACAACTTGCTCTCCGTTCGTCGCTTGCAGCAGGCAGGCATGAATATTGTTTTTGGCGACACGGGTAACGTTACTATAAATAAGGGTAACCAAACCTTGGCAACTGGTGAGTTACAAAATTCTTTACTTTACATAGGATTTCAATTGAGGAAAAAGATGTGTAATCAAATAACAACTAATAATAATGACACATCATTAAACTCATATAAAATTTGGCATGAACGATTAGGCCATATGAACAAAACAAAATTTCTTGAGATAAAAAGAAACGATTTGCTTTTTGACTGTAATAAATTAGAATCAATAAAACCCACAAATGAAGTTTGTGAAGCTTGTGTATACGGCAAGCAAGCACGTCTACCTTTTTCAAGTGCAAGGGACAGATCTCACGTTACACGACCTTTATTTGTAGTACACACTGACGTATGCGGGAAAATAACTCCGGCAACAATAGATGATAAAAATTATTTCGTTACTTTTATTGATGAATTTACCCATTACTCGGTCGTTTATCTCTTAACAAGTAAATCTGAGGTTTTTGGATGTTTTAAAGATTACATAGCAAAAAGTGAAGTGCATTTCAATTTGAAAATCGCTCACTTATATTGCGATAACGGTACTGAATATCTGTCAAATGAATTCAAAATCTTTTGTGCACAGAGGGGCATCCAGTATCATTTAACAGTCCCATATATACCTCAACTAAATTCGATTTCTGAACGAATGAATAGATCATTGCTTGAAAAAGCGCGTACTTTAATTCATGCTGCAGAATTAGATAAAGATTTATGGGGTGAGGCTATTTTAACTGCAATATATTTACTTAATTTGACTCCAACAAAAGCCATTTCACAAGACAAAACTCCATTTGAACTTTGGCATAATAGAAAAACAAGATTAAATCATTTAAGAATTTTTGGTTGTACTGTTTACATTCACAATAAAAAAAGAAAAGATAAATTTGATACTAAATCATTCAAGGGGATTCTTGTTGGTTATGAGCATAACGGTTATAAAGTATTAATTGCAGAAACAAATGAAATAATTATAGCACGTGATGTAATTTTTGATGAAATTAATTATAAAAAATCACGACCCTCTGGACACGTAAAAGATACAAAACAAATCGATAATGAAAATTCGATTGCTAAAAGACAGAAAACTGATAGAATCATTGAAATCAGTGACGAGAGTGAAATGAACAAATCTGTATCTTACCCAGATGAAGTTCATGAATTGTCAAACCATGACAAAATCTCTCAAACCGTTGAAAATGTAAAAATCAGTAATAAAAACAATAATGAGAGTGAAATTAGCAAATCTAGTTCACAAACAGATAAAGCTAATGATACATCTCAAACTGATTTGCAATTACGACGCAGTGCACGTATTAAAAATATGCCTAATGTTTCATATAATGAAGAACATTGTAATTTTAGTAGTGCACAGTCTGTAATTTGTGACATTCCAAATTCATACTCAGAGATTAAAAGTCGAGGGGATAAAAGTCAGTGGGAGAAAGCAATAAAAGAGGAGATTCTCTCTCTCTTACAAAACAAAACGTGGGATATCGTTCCTTGTCCACTTGGGAAAAACATACTAGACTGTAAATGGGTTTTTACTATTAAAACAGATTCTTTGGGAAACCCATATAAGTATAAAGCAAGGCTCGTAGCGAGAGGATTCAGTCAACAGTATTTATTAGATTATGATGAGACATTTGCACCCGTTGCTCGAATTACAACTTTTCGATTTATGATAGCTTTTGGAAATCAACATGATTTATTAATACATCAAATGGATGTAAAAACAGCATTCCTAAATGGTTCATTAAAAGAGGAAATTTTTATGAAAATTCCAGAAGGAATCAATGCAAAAAAGAATCACGTGTGCAAATTAAATAAAGCTTTGTATGGTTTAAAACAAGCAGCTCGATGCTGGTTTGAGCATTTTGATCAAATAATGAAAGAACGTGGTTTTAAGAATTCCTCAGTCGATCGTTGTTTATACTTTTTAGATTGCGGACATATTGCGAAAAACATTTACGTAATTTTATATGTCGATGATATCCTAATAATGACTTTCGAGAAGAGCGTTATGATAAATTTCAAGAAATATTTAATGAATCAATTCTCTATGGTAGATATGAAAGAAATAAGTTTTTTCTTGGGTATCAATGTTCAAAGGAATGGCGGTACAATTACATTGGACCAAAAGGCTTATCTGGAGTCAATTCTAAAGAAATTCAATATGACTGACTGTAATCCTGTCTGCACGCCCTTGCCGAGTAAATTAAACTATAAAGATCTAGTATCTGACGAATTTTACGATGCTCCTTCAAAGAATCTTATTGGATGCCTAATGTACGCAATGTTGTGTACGAGACCTGATCTTTGCTTTGCTCTCAATGTTTTAAGTAGATATCAGGTTAAAAATAATAAAGAATTATGGCAAAACTTAAAAAGAGTCCTTAGATATGTAAAAGGTTCCTTGAATCTTAAATTAACATACAAAAAGGGTAATTACACTGATATGTTTGTTGGATATGTAGATGCCGACTGGGCAAGTAATGAATCTGATCGCAAAAGTACTACTGGGTTTGTTTTTAAATTGTTCAATCAAAATACAATTTGTTGGAATACTAAAAGACAAAACTCAGTAGCAACTTCTTCAACAGAAGCTGAGTACATGGCTGTTTTTGAAGCAGTTAAAGAAGCTTGTTGGTTAAAATCCCTTTTGCAAAGTATTAAAATTGAAATTACAAAACCAATAACTATTTTCGAAGATAACAATGGTTGCATTGCAATTGCAAATAATCCAACTGATCACAAAAGATCTAAACATATCGATGTAAAATACCATTTTTCAAGAGAGAAAATCGAACAAAAGGACATAATTCTTAAATACGTATGTACAGATGAGCAGATTGCTGATACATTGACGAAATCGCTGCCTGCGCCACAGTTCATTCAGTTCCGAAAACAGATGGGTCTGGAAGAGCTTCTCAAGGACTAGAAACCCGAGTAGTAACCTGAGACAAAACCTCCTAGAGCAGCCACATCTTATCGTTTCTTCAACTTGCTTTATCATCGAATATTTTATAAACATGCGAAGCAAAATATAGTTGATATGGTCTGGTGGGGTTTTTCTTGGGTTTTCCTCCGACACCCATGCAACAAATGTTGGACCATCATTTAATTTCCCAAGTAAAAGAAAAGACAGTATATTTTTAATCTCTACATTTGAATGTATACTAGATTGCTAAATTTGAGTGGGAGTGTTGGAATATATGCAAATTTCACTTATTAACACTTTTCATATTATATTATATCATTCTTTAATACTTGATATCGCTGAGGATATCGCCTTTTGGCTCTGTTTATATTATGTCTACGAGTCCCTCTGAAGTGGACCAATGCGTCAAGTCGTTCAGTCGCACGATGCTCTCTAATGTGTTAAGACGTATTTTGAATAAAATTCTTTTCATCTAGTTCACATCAAACAAAGACTTGTCATTTATTTCATATAATCATTACTTAACTTTTACCATATCCCAATAGTTCATCCTGTAGATAATAAATAATTCCATAATAATGATTTAATCAGATCTTAGATATTGTTTATTCATAAGAATTGGAATATTCCGAATTGTATCATATGAAGAAAATAATAAAAATTATTAGTCCGCCTTTTCATGGAACAAAATGTGAAAAATTTCCAAATACTTTTTCTAACTTTTTCTAATATATATATATACACATATATATATATATCAGTATATATATATATTTGGATATTTATATATATATATATAGCGGTTACTTCAGCGACCGTTTCGTGGGTCCTGCAGTGATTTCAACGACATTTGGTTAGTTCAGCGACGGTCGTTGAAGTTTTTTATGTCTAACGATCAGTTCAGCGACACGTGGAAATAACCCCTGTGCATAATATTGTATGTTCAACTACCGATAATATTTTTTTCGTAGCGTTGAGTTTCGCGACCGGGCACGCCTACTTCCACGCCTCTGTCGTGGAAAACACCTTTTAGCATATGTGTCATGAAAATTAAATTTTCTTCAGGGATTTTAAGTTATTAAACCAAAATTTGAATAGCTCAAGTTACTTATTCAAAATCTCATTACCCTGGAATTTCTTTTGAGTGCGTTAAGTGTCTAAAACTCGCTTTACTCAAGAAATTTATAGTTTTAGACAAAAATTCAGAAAACCCGAAGTATTTAGCGAAAAGGCGATATTTCCATAAGTCTTTGTCACGGAAAACGCCGTTGCATATAAGAGTATGTATCGTGAGGTCAAATGTTCTATCGAGCCAAATGAGGATAAAAATAGCAAAGTAATTATATAATTCATTTTTTGTAAATAATAAATGATTATATTATCAATTAATTATATCACGAAAAAGAAGCTGTGCTGGCCAACTACAGACAGTCTCGTAGCTCCTTTAGACTGACTTTTAACAGACTGTACAAAGCCTGCTAAAAAAATCTGTGGAAATTATGCAATTTGACAGAATTTCTTTCTAGAAAAAAAAAGAAAACATGAAATTGAATCAAAGGGAAAATGATTGAGGGAAAATTCAATCAAAATCTATTGAAACGTAGAATTTAAATCAAATTCCGCATAAGATTTGATAGAAATGCTATCAAATACAGTCGAACGAAAAGTAAAAGATGAAAAATGAAAAAAAATCACAACATGTATTTATCACTGGTCAGAACATTTAATATAGAGCTGAGGGATCTATCAGCAACTCATATATAACGTTTAGACTGTGTGTTTAAAATCCAGTCAAACCAATTCTGAAAATTAAATTCCCTAACAGCATATTTGATAAAAATCCTAATTCAATCAAATGAATTTCACAAAACGAATTCTGTTAGCTTATTTGATAGAAATTCTATCAAATTCAAAGAAACAAATTTCGCGAATCAAATTCTATCATCGCAAATGATAAACTTGTTTCTCAAATTCTATCCGTCAAAAAATCATCTACTCTTGTATTATCATATTGTCACTGAAATTCCACCATATCTTATCGACACAAAACTTTTAGCAAATTATATATTTCAGAAAGTTAGGAATTTGTATCAAATTCTATTTGTTCAGAATTCTCATACTTTTCTATTTCGGAAAACCTTATACTTTTGTAAGAGCAGATTCTCATTGAAACTCTATCAAATTTTATCGGCACAGGATTTGTATCAAATCCTGTCTTACAGTATCTTGTAAGTTTTTGTCGAATTCTATAACCGTTAAAGGATCTTAAACTTTTTTATAACCAGATTCTACTATTCTGGGATGAGGTTGATAGAAAAGCATAAGTTTTTTTACAGATAGAGTTTGATAAAAAATTTAGCGATTCTGAGACACAGGATTTGATTTAAGTCTATGCAGATATAAGATTCAATAACCCGTGCAGAAATGTGGTTTTGGCCCAAAAAGGGCCCAGGCTTGGCAAAACTAGGCCCTGGCCTGCTGATCTAGCCTCGGCCCAACTCGAATGAAACGCTAAATCTGGCCAGGGCCCGGTTATATTGCCAGGCTTGATCGTCCAGCTTGGCCCAGGCTTGGCCCTAGTTTATTACCGATTTCTAGCCATTTTATATTTTCTCAATTGAAAGTCGAAATTAAGCAGAAATATGTTTTAGTTTAATTTAAAGTTGACAAATGAATTAACTTATCTATTAGTTTTTCAAATTGTGGTTCAAATTTCCAAATTGTGGTATTTCATTGATTATCTTACCGGGTTCTGATTCTCCCTCATCATCTGCATCATCATCATCTATGTACAATAATTTTTTAGTTTACGTCCGTCATATTTGTTTTATAATTTAAAGTTTTAAACATTATTAGATAAATTAACAACATAGTTACATTTCATAATTTGACGAAAAAATTTTCTCAGTTTGAGGTTAAAAGTCACGTGGAATCTCAATCATCACCATCACCACTAATATTAATCACTCACTTGGACAAAATTTATAAATTGAGTTTGGCTCAAATTATCACTCAAATTTCCTTTCAAGAGACTTGAAGAATTTTAATTTTCACAAAATTTGCCACTTTGTAAAGTTTTACATTTGAAACTTGCAAGTAATAAGTAAACAAAGAGCAGAATACTACGCCATCTGTGATCAATTTTAGGATCTTTGACACTAGCTGAGCAATGAAGTACTTCATAACATTGCAGGACTAAATTCTGTTTATTAAAAATGAAGGATTTCTTCATTGAGAGAATTTCCTTTCGACTAGCGACTTTCCATTCAGAAATACATTTCAGGGCGAATATTGAAACTGTTCGGACAACTGGAAGGTAATCTTCTCAAATATGACAGCTCTGACATCCCATGCTTTTAGTGATCAGTTAGCTTAGTCTTTCCTTGAAAGCATGTGATTGTGAACTGAAGACTGAAGTTGTATCGCAAGCGCCTGCTACAAAGCTGAAAGATCTGTGGATGTGATAGGCAATCTTACTACTGAAACGACAGCAGCCGTGCATCCCGTCTTCTTGCCGTAGATGACACAGGCAGGGGCTGCCAATATTCTTCCTCTGCTGTGACTCAAGTACTGTGTCTTCAGAGATTCCTTGAAAGCCATACAAAAAGCGTCAGATTGAAACTTATTCAAAAGTATTGCACTTTAAATACGAGGTTGTCAAAAAGCAGATTTCCAGAGAACATCTCGTGAATGCGATTCAATACTTAGCAATCACATATTTTCTGCTTCGCATTC